>JAAGNO010012142.1:86331-140943 GCA_033439905.1 Ceryle rudis
TATCTAGATAATAAGAGTTCATACTTTTAAGATGTATAAAACTACACCAAAGCATTTCTAAGAAAAAAAAAGATTCCACAAACAGGGTGGTATAAAATTCTGCAGTACCTGTTGGCCCTGGGTCTTCATTAATAAATGAAACGTGTGTTTTCCACTCGGTCCATTTCACTTCATTAATCCTGTTTATATTGTATACAAGCTGTGTTATTAACATGCCTCATATTCCAGCTACACTTCCCATTTTATTTCTTTATTCCTTCTTGGGACTGTCATATGTTACCATCAACACCTGCTTGGCCAGTATCAAAATGCTGAATGGCTTTTGCAGTGGTAGGTACTACACGAAGATGAGAACTAATAAGAAGAATACTTTAAAATGTCACACAAGTACAGTCTAGAAACTTGCCTTAAACATTTATTCTTCATACACCAGCATGGTAATATATATTTTTTAATATGGTTATCAACTAGCAATCCATTTAAATATAATTACTTTTAAGCTAACATTCAAAGGAGACTGACAGTGACATTTACTGCAAGCAGACTTGCTACTTGTAGATTAAAAACATACGAAGTTGAAAATCTGCTTTCTTACCAAAACTGTCTACATAAAGAGCCCGATGCATCTTCTTTTTTTTAAACACCACAAACGGGATTTTTGTACAACTAATATAATTCATAGGGCTGGACTTGATGATCTTGGTCTCTTCCAACCAGAGCAATTCTATGATTCTAAGAAACAGCCCTGAAGAAGCATACAGAGCAGAATGGACAGCACAATATTCTAGCTTTGCTTTACCTTAAACACACTCTGGTGTCATTTTCAGCCACTTTACACCGTTCTCCCAGCTGGAATTTTTTCCTCAAACATTTTGGCAAGAACTTTTCAAATTCCAAAATAGTTCTGGCTCTCTATCAACAACAAATAGTAACACAAGTACAGTTAACCGTATTCAAAAGGGTCTGATTTCATAGCATACACAGGCTCCACGTTTATAACATTTTGTGCCTCCAGCCACCATCCAGAAATAACCAGATCACCTAAAGGACACCGATTCCAACAGCCAGAAATGACACGGCACACCACTTACTATTTGGCATGTGCAAATAGGGAGGTCACAGCTCTCTCTCCTGAGCCCCACTGCAGAGGGCAACCTCAGAGAAGAATCGAGAAAACTCATGACTCAGAGTTTAGGGTTTAATGCTAACACACCTTCATGCAGCACCCTGCCACAGGGACGTACATAACCTGCAGTGGGGTGCTGCTCACCACAGGAAGCAGCACCAATCCCAGTTATGACCGTTCTCGATAACAGCCTGGGACTCCGCGCTGCCGAGCCTCGGTAAGAGGCCAGGCTAGGACAAGGTATGAGAAACTGGAAGGAGAAACTGCATTGCTCAGACTGAAGAGACGGAGGAGCAGAGCACGCTGTGTTACAGATCCCCGGGCAGATAATGAAACACACTTTCCTGGTGACACATCCAGGGGAATTAAAATCATCAAGGTACGTGACAATGCATGAGGTTGAAAATCCGAGACGTAAGATTACCTTTAGGATAGTTGTTAATCCTCAAGTTATTATGATACCCTAATACTAAAATTACTTATTTCCATTATTTGTACACCTATTCAAATGAGGATTATCATTGTTAATACCTAATCTGTTCTGTCAGCGTGGTAAATTACCATAGCTGGAGCTCAAAACGTTTCAGCCATTGGATCTGTACTTCACTAAGCAAACTAACTCACAAACAAACCTGGAGTTTCCAAATGTGCTCACTCTCTTTAGAAATGTCTTCCACCGTTTCTCCCATTAATGCAATCAGCATGTTCAAGAGAAGAACAAAAGTCAACACAACAAAAGTTATGAGGAGCAGAAGAAATAGTACAGGATACTTGGAATTCTGCTGGATCTCCAGATCACCCAGTCCCAGGGTGAGCTTAAAAAGATCCATCAGAACAGGTCCCAGACTGCTGTTGGAATGGCATTCACCACCTTCTTGGCAAGTTTCAATTAATGCAGCGAGAGCTGAGAAAAAAGCACAAGAAAAAAATCTAATGACAATAATGTTTCACATATCCATGGCATTTTATCCTGAAGAATTCCAGATGCATAATGAAGAGCTAGAGCTGCCCAGCAGCACACGCGGTGGCAGCTAGATGACAGATTACCAGGAAGCAGAAAGAGCCCACGTCCAAATGAAATTGCAGGCAACTGAGCAAGAGCCAAATTACTTATCTGTTCAGATAGCCTCTAGACAGTTTAAATCTCTGAACTTGGCTTTTTAATATCCAGAAGAAACCCCAGCGTGAGCTCTCATCATGACAACAGGGTTCTTATTCATAATAATGCTAAAATTTTTTACTCACACAGAGCATCAGTGCTTTTCTCCAGTAATATTTACCTACGCCAAATCCCAGCAAAAACACAATATAGACAACTAAGAATTTTATCACATCTTGCAGGATGACCTAAAAATTAAATGAAATATTTATCAGAAATGAAAACTGAAAACTAGTTTTATGCTTATGAATTCTGCAGGGATACAGGAGTGGTACACACTCAAGTCTCAGATTGCTTTCATTAAGTAAACTGGTTGCAGTCTCAGTGAAAAACCCAGAGAAGGTTTAGGTCTGATTTTTTCATCTCATGCCTGAGACCCTGGTGTGTTGTTTAAGGGTGACTAGCTCTGCACAATATAAGCATTACAGCATATGATGCAATTAAATAGCAGAAGTACATTAGCTGAAAAAACACAACTTACTTACATATTTGATATAAGAAGCCGTTAATTTTAACATATAGCTAGTTTCTGCCATTGAAGTTACATAGTGCATTCTGCAAAAATAATACCTATAAACTGAAAATTTAAGACATTTCAGTATGAACTATAAAAACACATCTGAATTGCTGAATATGCTTGATTGGGATTGCATCATAACGAGACAGGAAAACCAGAAGAAAACAAACTTGCCTTTTGAATCATAACACTGTAAATTCCCATGGACTGGAAACCTCTGGTGAAATAGAGCATATTAGCCCATCCTAGGGCCATTGCCAAAACAAGACACACGAGGTGTTCTTTGTAGGAAAACAAGTACAAAAAGACAGAGAAGATCACAAGCAAAGCTTGTATAAAACTGTTAAAAAACAAACACATGTACGTAAAAGGAAATTACTAGCACAAAACCAACAGCATAAAGGAAATATACGAAAACAAGAGTTCTTTGCTTCTTACGTTTCAGTTCTAATTTCCTACTGCTTCTATTCTCCTTTATAATCATTATCATTAGAGTTTAACAATAAAATAGATGAGTACAGGTAGTATAAATGTATTAAATATAGTCTTGACATGTTAATACAACTTAAAGCGAACTACTCCTTCCCAACTAGCTGGTAATGACAAAGACATTATGAATTCTTATTGATATTTTTGAAGGCATTTAATTCGAGCTTTAGCTTAATGAATTGTGTGAGTCGTTACAGATTTTCCACGCACGAGACACGAGAAGGTGTGATGTGCTGTGATAGGATGTAGAGCAGATTCTCAGCAGCACAAGATCAATATCAGTGTGGTTGTGGGAGCAGGAAGAAAGGCAGAGTTAAGCCACTTCTACTGATCCTACAGTAAGCTAGCAATGAGAGGGACTCATCTCTGCTTTACCGAGACCAGCTGCAGGGAGCCTGCCAGCGGCCAGATGAAGCAGCTATCTACTCTTTGTCCTTCCTGAAGGAGTCAAGGAGTGTGAAACTGTATCTGGTTTATTAGCCGGATTCCTTAAACACATTGCTCTACACACAGCTCTAGAGGTACAGCCTCAGGAGAGGCTAAAGACAGTTCTGGACTTTGGAAATCAGCTCGTCTGTACGCATCAGCCCCCAGTACTTTTACTGACCCGTGCAACCATCAGTGTGTGCACATAAGATTACATCCATCCCTCTAAAAACTGATAATCTAGAGGAAAAAGCGAGCACCTGGTACAGGATTACATTCTCTGCAACCATGAGATAGGGAAGCATTGCATATATAGTATAAAATATACCCGACAGACTTACAATGCAAAGTGGAACCATGCATCAGAGAGAATTGACTGCAGATCTGAGGGCCTAAGCAGAAAGATGGCTACGCTCTATGTAGACAGATATATAAAACAGAAAAAGGTGGTAAGAGAAAGCAGGCCTCAAAAGGGATTTTTGCAAAATAACTTAATGGAAGTTGATCATCTAAAAAAAATTAAAATCAGTCTGCTGGTAAAATATAACTTCTAGAATTAAAAGTCTTTTTACAGGGCTGTAAATTCAAATTTTAAATTTGTCATCTCTGGCATAATTTAACAATTACTGAATTTAATTACCTACAGCATATGGTAAAAATTATACCCTGGGGTTTTTTCCCCCCCATTACAAGTTCTAATTCAATGGTGTCCTTAAAGCCAGTAATTAGTTATGTGTTACACAAATACAAAATCTCTCTCTCGAGAATCTGAAAGGAAAAACCCCTCATATTTGCTTCACCAAGCAATACAATTATATTCAAATCACTATTCCTGGACATTCTAAGTGATGGATTGTGACAAAGACTTTTAGACATTACACACATAAAAATATTCCAAACATATTTCCAAGATCATCATCAGCATATTCATAAATCTAGAGACGTTCTTCATCTGTTTGGTTATGTATTTGTTATTAAAATTTCTTACCTCTTTTATGGCTAAAAATATTGCTCCTAACATAACCATCACCTGTCCCGATAACTGCAGCCATCCCACACCACGTGTTAGAGCGAGTGGATAAGGTGGAGCCTGCAAGACAGGTCCAAAATGAAAGACTGAGCTCCATACTCGAAGGGTAAAAGGCAAAGTATCAGGAAGCCTCATGTATGTAGCTCTCCGTGTACGCAAGTTCTTCCCTTTCACTGAGCTTTTTCTCCATGGTGGATTTCTAGACTTGCTCCCCAACATGTACAATTGAAATGTCAGAAGTTTTTTTTTCCAAGAAAAACAAAATATCCTCCCCACACCTTTAGAAATTTAACTACCTGCCTTTATATGATGCATTTGTGCTTTGTGTCACTTCCACAAAACTCAGAACTTCTCTATTACTGGTGCCATTCCTTCCAGGTATGAAGACTTGATATGGGACAACCTGGTCTCACTACGGCCAGATATTCTGATACCTGGTTTTGGTTTAGCATTTTAAATACAATTCAGGAAAGATTACTGCATTTTAGATCAGTAAAAGTTTCATGAGATTAAGTTGCTGTACTCACTTCATTTTCACTAGGTCTGTGGTAGGAAACTAATGTTAATGTTACATTGTATAGGAAATAAAACCAGCATGACATAAAAAACATGTGTCGTGCAAACTTTTTCCATTTCATTCGCAGGAGTGAATTAAGAGGCTCCAAAGTCAGCATTTCGTGGCGATTCTGTAGGAAAAAAAAATCAAACCAAACCACAATTAAGATTTGAACTTGTCGCCTGTAGGGAAAATGAGATCATTTGTCTATTTCATTCACTGTCTGTCCTTGCTGATCTAGAAACACACCTATGCTCAGAGATGTGTGTCAGACCCTAACCTGGGACAACTCTGGCTCACGCTGCCACACTCTTGTAAATTATGATTGTGCAGAAACTGTATTGTTAACTTCTGGTCTTGCTTCCTATGGAGGTTTTATGGCAGTATTTGAACTCAGCAAAGGTGTAATTCTGGCTTTGAAAAGCTAACATTCCTATCCGCCTAAAGTACATACCTGTTAAGTTAAAGGTTAAAACTTTAGGCAGAGTATTCTCAAAGTATTTCTGTTTGGTTGCTCTCTTCTCATGCACTCTTAGTCAGCTGCTAGTGGCTACTCCATGGAGACAAGGCACTAGCCTTGGTTTGACCAGCTAGGCTACATTTATGATCCTATGCAAGGCAAATTAATGTTTCAAATGCAGAAAAAAAAAAACCCTTCCCAAACGTCTATCCTGGGTTTCAGGAACAGAGTGAATTTTCACTGACAGTTGACAACTTAGAGAAATATAAAATGTATCTTTCTCCTGATCCAAAACTGAGAACCAAAAGTTACTGTTACTCAAGGGTTTCAGTTAATGTATAGGCTAGCATCTGAAATGAGTGTACTGCTTGAAAGAAAAGTAAATTAGAAATAGGTAACTTACACCAATATTTGTGTTATAGACAATAATTTCCAACACTGAATTGGCTGCGGTGGTATCTAGTTCTGTCAGATCATAGAGAGAAGATTGAACAGGACCGTAAGCCCAGTCTGTGAATTTTCTTGACAGGCTCCTGTTCAGCTTATCTCTTATCTCTCTGCTCAGGATGTATTTCAGGATCTAAAACATTAACAGAATCATTTGTAAGCAGATGCATTCTTCAGGGGAATGGAGAAATCAGACATACGGACTTGCCAGATCCCTACCTTTTAACTAACACAATTTCTACAGCAGTAGAATTCGATGTATTTGTAATTCTGTTATTCAGTAAGCAGTGTTAGAGATGACAGACCTCTAGGAAATAAATGCAGTATTTTTAATGCCTCCATATTTTCTGTCAGAGACATTTTTCTAAAGGATGAAAGCACAATTTTTCCATGCATTCACATTTATATTGTCCTTTAACTTGATCAATTACTTTCTCAATTATCTCACTGTCAATTCTTTACCACAGTGCAGGTGATTTATGGGAGCCAAATTCTACAGCAGCAGTTCTAGTGAGTTTTCTGAAATTACTCAACGACTGTGTAAGTCTAGTGTTGTAATAAATGCAGAATTTGAGTTTCGGTACAACAGCTTGCAAGGCTGTTTTAAAACAGCACGTGTATTTTGAACAGAAAGGAGTTGTCAGAGGGAGACCTGGAAGGGTAGAAGTAACATTGCAATAGAAATATTCGTTTGTCTTTTCAACAAAAATAGCTCACCCACTATTACTGATACACAGTACAGCACAACCAGCGTGGAAAACTGCTTGTTAGAGCACTAACATCTGAGTATATTGTTGTCCTTGACTCTTTCTCCATCCTTAATTTCTCTCAGATGCTACTGAAATACCCACCTCTAATTTCCCAGTTTTTGCAGCTAATTGTAGCGGTGTCAAACCCTCCTTATTTCTTGTCGTTTCCAAATTTCTGTCTCTGCTTTTCAACAAAATCATATCGTACATTCTGATTACAAAGTCATTCTGAGTTTTAAAGTCCTCTGCCACAGTAACCAGTGCATGGAGAATATTGTTTCCTCTGGAATCTTGAGAAGTAATGTTAGTGCTGGTATTGTCCATCAGGAGTTGAATGATGTCTGGTTGATTGGTACATGCCGCTAACGCCAGCGCAGTCTCGCCTACGGAATGTAACGTGCGTTCATGTTCATTAACATGTTTTCTTACCAGCATTCAAATCATATTATAATGAGTGTGCTGAATATCTTAATACACAAAAGCATATCTACATATTGATTGTATTAAATTTAGCTGCTCTTTTATAAGAGCTTAATTTGCATTAAAGCATTATTTGGAGAAAATCTTCCAAGTCAAATTTGTTACATTTTATTTTCCATTCAGCATTTACAGTTTTTGGTAAATGTTTTACACTTATTTCTGAGTGTTTATAATACATTGCACTCTGGTGAGTTACTTTTACTAAAAGTACTGTGCTATTTTTATATCTTGCAATACAAGTTCCCTAATCTAGGTTTAGCTACAGTAATGATTCACACTTGCCTGTCTTTCAGAGTGTCTTAGTTATTTGGGTATTCCTTCCGAGCTTTTCCCGAGAGACAGCATTTCTACTTACCAAAATAAAAGCCTTCGTGCTTATGCTTGGGATTAAAGAAAATACCCTGGGCGTGGGCATTGACATCAGCTCCTTTTTCTATAAGGCTCTGAGTTATTTCATATTGTCTTCTTTCAATGGCAATATTTAGAGCTGTCTGGCCTGAAACAACAGATGCAGGTATTTAGCGTTGAATGTCTAAAGCACAGAACCAAACATTAATGATGATTCACAATGGATAGCACCAGTGACACTGGAAAAAAATAAAAGTGGTTTTAGGAATTCAAAGCATCATTAGAATGCTTGAAGAAAACATTACATTTACAGATGGTATATTTAACCATATACCTGAAACCGGTATCAGATGGCAATACCTTTATATGCCTCTTCTGTGTATGCTGCATTGATAAATCTCTCCAAAATACCATTTTCTTCTGCAAAGGACAGCAGGGTATTCACTATATCGTTTGTGTTTGGGTTGATGTTCAGCAGAGCTTTCATCAGACAAGTTTTGCCAGTGTCAGCAGCTGTGAATTTTTTCATCAGATAATCTACAGGAGTGAATTTTGAGGTTAGATCACCACTATTTACTAAATTGTTATGGAAAATAATTCTAATTTTTTGTTTATTAGGGAAGGAACCTGCGGGGTGTATATGAACATAAATTATTTGCTAAACAATTAACTCCATCCTATTCACATTGTACTTGAGCTATGGACACTTGGTGAGCCCATTCATTCAGAGATGTGTACTAATTAAGACAGCAGCCACTGCACTCTGCTTCTCTTTTGGACATCCCACTGCCACGGTAACTCCAGAAACCCCCAGAACTCTTTCCTAACTTCTTTGTCTGTGCTACCACACTGCACATATCACAAGCACTGTCTGTACCACAGTTTGGATAGAGACATCAGCTCTGAGTCTTGTGCTGCAGAAGGCCAGCTGAGGTATGGCTATAGGGACACAGTGCAGAAGGACCCACCTGTATCATAAGCAGGAGACACTCTCCAGTCTTGCCTTGGAGGCAGCAAGGAGGTGGCCGATTGAATACCTTAAGCTTTCATTTAGAAATAGGAACTGTGACATACATTACATTGCAAATAAGTGACTGCAAATTCACAGGCAAGCAGCTGCTGCCCAGAGATGTTTCCAGTTTTAGATTACACATCTGCTGCCAGGAGAGCGAACGATCTTCCTTCAGGTAACTCCACAGCTTACCTGGCACAGTCATGTTTGTACACGCGTTTGATCGTTCCTTCAGCTCTGCCAGCAGACATTGCAGTTCTTCTATATTCCCTTCAGATACTGCCCGAAATATGTACTTCTTCAGCTTCTTCCGGGCACTAGTCTGGTCAGGTCCTTGTGATATGTTAGCACTGAATTATAAGAAATTATACTGAAATGGCTGATTCAATTTACTGTGGTTTATTTTCTACGTAAGAGGAAAAAGAAATACAATTAGTTGCCCCAGACTCTATCTTGGCATGGAACTCTCAGAATGCTTCTGCATATTGCTTATTTGCAGTTAAGTGGCTGTCGAGAGGGAGTTTATAATAAAAATGTACATCTTTCAAGTATTTTGTTTTGCATTTTTTTCCAGTTTATCCAATCTTCTAAAACAAAGGATAAGAAATACTTCTCTGATCTGTCCACAACTCACTGACTTCAGTGCCTGAAGTTACCTGATGCTGGACTCCAACTGCACCCATCCCACTCACAGCAAAAGATAACATTTCACCTCAGATCTTTTTACACAAGCTTCCTGACCATCCATTATTCTGGCATAAGAATGATTCAGTATTTTCCCCCTAGTCAGAAATACTCCCAGCTCGTGCATAGTTGCACACGGTGTTTTGGTCCTGTGTGGTCATCTAGGAAACAGAGTATATACTTGAAGGATCCTCACACTAAACATGAGATTTGAGCAAAGCAGAGGTTAGAGTTGTTTATTTCAAAATTTAATTGTTGAAGAATCAGAAATGCATGCACACATACGACCTTATTTCTAAAACATGCCAGGCAAAATAGGTGATATCTACCCTACCATAGAATGAATCCATTGAAAATGTGCTAAAAAAGTACTTCATGTCACCACTCACCAACAGCTGTCTACATTAGGGCTATATTCAGTCGCATCGTCCTGAAGAGACTGTGGGGAATCCATATCTTCCCCATTTCCAGACGCGCTGTAGAACACAGAAAAGCGTAAGTGTCGATTCAGGAAGATACTGGAAGACATTCTGGCAAATTACACAAAGAATCGGTCAGTACTGAAAAGCTGTCTCTACAGTAGAGATGAAATTAGTCTGATTTGACATTGTGCTTTTTAACTCTATCATTTTATCTCCCCCTTGAATTCAAAAAATGTGTGGTAAAAATGAAGAGACCCACAGGATTTTATTATATTTTAAATAAATCATTAGGAAAGCAACCTGGTTTCTGTTTTACCATGTTATTTCATTACAGAACCTGAAACTGTGGCATTTTTTTTCCTCTCCTTTTTTTTTTTTTAAATGATCACTGCTTTTTATGCATCATCCCAAATGCTTGAAGCTTATATACTTGCTTTTCACATGCTTAATTTGTCATCTGCCACAAAGCAAGTGCTAAATCAGTAACAGCTTGGGTTGCAAGCACACAATGAAAATGAATTTCCTAAAGATTTACTACATGGAACACTGTAGGCAACTCAAGAGCATTTTGCACCTGACTTGAATGGAAGCTTTGGCTAAAAGAAATTGAGGAGCAGGCCCTACATGTATATTTAGGTAATAAACGTAAAGGATTCCAGTGGTATTGGTATTCTGTAATTGCTGCACATTATTTGCAGGCATTGCTAAAAGCCGACTGGACCTGAAAATTAATTTATACTTCCTTCTTGTATTTTTGTTTTCTTTAAGGTTCAGATTTGATTAAGTACCTCAGGTTAATAATTTAGGGAGTCTGAACTATTAGTTATTGACAAAATAGAAGTATGGACATTAATGCAAGGAGTCAATAATTCAAGGATTCAGCATCACTCTGCAGATATTCCCTTCCCTTTGAAATGAAGCTGGTAGTTCAGAGTCCATTCTTATTCAGTCTATCACTCCTCTGCAGAAAACCGTGAGGAATCTGGTGACAAAGCGTGTGTGTGTCTTGGGCAGGTCAGTCTCTGAATCAGAGAGAGATATTTGGATCCCTCTCTCCTGAAACCAAAATAAGACTGTCAGCTAATTCCAAAAAGCTGACCAGACATCCATCAGACACAAAAATACTTGGTCATTCTGGGCCTGTGCTAGATTGGGGGCACATTTCCCTCATTTATAATTACTGGCTGTTAGTACCCCACATTTTTAAAAATCAAGTGTATGCTTACCAGTCATAATTTTTTTCTATTCATTCAGCATAAATGGCTGCCTTCAAATATCTCAGACTCAGCATCTTTATGGTGTTTGATTGTTAATGAGCAGTAGAGGGAGGATGTCAGCACACAGCTCGGAGCAGGGTTTGCTAAATTAAGCTGTGGTCTTCACAGAGTAGAAAATACACATATGGCTGTGTGGAGTTTGTCCTAACACATCATAAATAGCAGGCTAAGTTAAAAAAAAGGATTGTACTAATTCTAAATTTATTCAGATCCAAGGCTTGCTTTGTTCAGTGTAAATGACGGCAGTAGTTAAGCTCAAGATAAGTCATCTAGCAACAACTGACCTCCAACAGAGTTCTTTCTTTGAAGTGACCAAAAGCTAAGGAAAAGCCATGTGAAATTATAGCTTTGAAGTCTATGGAGAAATAAGGAGTAACTGCTGAAAAGAAAAGATATATCTGTGGTATGATAATTGCATGTGTGTCTATAGCTTACCATGGACGAATATTTGAATCCATCGGTTTTGAAAACACAGGGGGAGACGTATTATTTGGAGTTGCATTGCTTTCAAAACCATCAATCTCCAGAAAAAAGTGTGAGCTGTTGAACACAGTGCATTTAAAAAATTAGTACAAAAAGCAAGCTCAACCATAAAATAAGCAAAACACTACACGTACAGGCCTAGGACAAGGCTGACAAATTAAATTTTCTGGCATTATACCCAACAGGATGCTGGATGCTGCAATAGAACCTTATCTACTTTCCCCTGGAGGGATCCCAACTTCCAAGGCCGTGCCCAGCACTTTGATGCTGGCAGATGGGCAAAAGATCCCAAGATATTTTTAGGACACATGGCATCAGATCCTAACATGTCTAAGCAGCTAACCCAGCAACCTAAAACCAGCCTTGCATCCAACTTGTGCGCAAATAGCCAAGCGTAACACCGGACGTTGCCTGAACAGCCACACGTGCATGCATACACATTCAGGTAACACGTGCTTCTATCTACTGCATTCTAGTTCCTGTTTCTCCAGGCAGCAGGATGGATCATTTCAAACCCATCAGCAGTGATGATCATGAAGTCAGAAAGTTTGAAAGGTCACATGTTAAATGACATCAGGTATTTCCACCATCCAGGACTGAATGTGTGATCTTGCCAGGCAGTTCATGACATTTAAGTATTTGTCTTCCCTAGAAATAATAATTTCTAGAGAAAAGAAAGTAATTCGAAATAACACGGAAAAGGGAACATGAGAAGAACAGGGATTTTGCCCCTTAAAAGCCTGCATTGAAGGGAGAGGCAAAAATAAATATTTGGTGTTACTAGACCTCATTAAAACATTGCTACATTTCAACAAAGACAGGAGTTTCAGTGGTGAATGTAGCAACTCCCACACGGTTCAGAATCTTTCTTGTATTTCTAAAATGCTCCAGTAATCACCTGGAAAATGTTTCCAATTCACCTAATTTTGTATGGTTCAGTCCATAGGACATTTCTTTTTTTTTTTAACTGCATCTTCCCCGAAGTTTCTTGTTAAATTACAATACACAGAGATGCTAAAATGCCGCGTATTATTAGCACACTACTGAACAACCTGCTGATATCTGCTAAAAATAGCGTAACCTAATGGCTCTAGTTCATCTCATCTTCCAATGGCCTGGTGACTCAAGTGTTAATTCAGTGTGTGTAGTTGTTTAAACTTGTATAACCTTTTAACATTTGAGATGTGTCTGTGAATGTATTCTAAGCAGGCAGCAAGTAAAATGTCACTTCTGCTTAGCAGGAGTGTGTCCCTGAAATTACCTAGGCAGGAGGTGCTCTTCAGAACAGAGGAAAAACCTAGACAGAGCCAGGACCATTGCCATCACTTCTGCCAGCTGCTGTAAATCATTGTCTGGACTTGCCAGAGAGGCTAAAAAGGAGTGGAAAAAAACATGGGTTCATCCCGCTTTATTGCATTCTCTGACCATGAAATGCAGGAGCTGTCCCAACAGGCAAACATCTGTTGGAGGCCACAGTAAACCTCCAAGAAGCCAGAAGCACCAAGCTCTAGGCTTTGCTGGACCATCTCACTGCTGTTGGCTCAGCGCCAGGAGGGGATGGTGCCCTACAGGCTGATATGGGAGAGCAGCTCCTGCTCTCCCATCAGGGTGTTCATGCTGAAGATTCTGGCATCTCATAGATGTACAGCAGCTATGAAGCGGACCCTGTTTTGGAGGCTGACATACCTAACCTCTCCTGGCACATGGGTTATCTGGGGATACCATGGGGGGAAAAAAACCCAAAAAGCCACCGTGCAAAGCAGGTGGCCAGCTGCCAACAAATAGCCAAGTGCTTACGTGGCCATAGCGTGCAGTCTCGAAAACACTGCCCACAAACATAATGAGGCTCTGACAATGATGGCAGCACTCCTCCCAGCTTGCCTGCTGGTTTTCCTGTACTTAATTGTATACTGTTAGTCCACCCTATTACCAGGACCTTCAAGAAGGGGAAGTCATTGTCTTTTGGGAAAGCGACTGTTGCAGCCAATACATTTTGTCAAGTAAGAAATGCCACTCGTGGAAGTGCACTCGCTGCTTTCTGGCACACTAGAAGGAAGCATTTCGAAGCAACAGAAGTACAGAAGCAAACATATAATTAAAAGAACATGTTAAACCTCTGCATTAAAATTCACGTGATCTTCGTTCCTTATATTATAGGAATGTTGTCGGCCACACCCTGAGCTCTTGGTTGAGAGGTGGGAAAAACCCCAAGGTTACTGTTACTGATGCCACAAAACTGAATGTAAGATAGGAGCTTAAGTAATTGAGAGGTAGCAATCGCCAGTACTTGTTGTAACTACACCGTCTGCCATGGAATTGCCCCTTTTTGGAGTACTGGGTGTATTGTGAGCTGTTCAGACACCTCATCTCCCCCTTATGCAACCAAAGAGCTTCTCTTTTTGAATTTAATGACAGAAAGACAAATTGGCAGTGGGGCTCAATGAACTAATGACACCATTTCTGTGGAAAGTGATTCCTCTGATTATTAAGAATTATAAATGTCAGAACAGTCGTAATTGCCTAGGCCTTCAGAGTTTCAAAAAATTGCCATAATAGCTAATAATTAGCCACAGAGTGAAAGGTTTATGAATGAAAATTCATCCTCACTCTGCAGTAACTTAGGTGACTTTGATAGCATAGTATCACGGATGAATTACTCATATTCCTTATATTTCACCATCCATATTAAGTACAAACCCTTAATCCTTATTACTTCCCTAGCATAAATTACTCAAGTGAATAGTCTTTAAAACAATGAGGAAATCTCGTTACTAAGAATAATGAAAAATAGAGTGAATTCATGTTTCTGTTTGTGATAGGATTTTTCAAACCTCCTGCTCTCCCAGCCCTCCTTTTTTAATTCACCTCTGCTTCTCCATAATCTATCACATTCCCACACGAGGCTACGTTTGAAATGCTCCCTTTTTTCAGGCCAGCAGCTCTTACATAAAACTGGTGTACCCTGCCACGTGATCTCTTTAAGAAAAGATCACTTTACCTTCTCCTATTGAAACACTGACCATCGTCAGACCACACTCTTGTTAGATGACACAGGTCCACAGAGTGGATGCAGGAAGCCCAGCTGATAGGAGACACAAACTTAAAAGACTGGTGTGTGACTCTGATGTCTCTAGGATAGGGGTTAAATATTTGTCCCATTAGGATGAACACATCCCATGCCTACCTAACCAAGATACTCTTCCATTTCTAAGCAGCATAAGCAGATGGGTTTTTTTGAAGGCACCTTGTGTTCATCAGGTCTCTCATTCATATATACAGTGCGAATAGAGATGTTAGTGATATATCAGTGCAGAGATCTATTAAAGGAGATAAACCCGGGAGTTTTAGTGGTTTAAACTGAGCTAGAGTCTTACCTCTTCTTTGTGGGAGTGCTTTCAGTTGGTTTTTTCTCTTGCTGGTTTGATGGGGGAATACCAGATGGATTTGTTTTCTTCCCCATCAGTGGAATAACTTCGTTGTTATCTTTAATCATGTTTCTGCAGTAGACAGATTCGGTTACTTCTGTTCATTCAAAGCAAGTAGAGACACCAAGTTGCCTATTTACAGTCTCTTCCTATGTAAGCACACATCTTGCTATTTCTCCCCAGTTTTTCAGTTAAGCACTTACTCACCATTTCATGTGTCAATTTATAATTTAATCAGTCCCGAATATAATCTAAGAAAAGTGCCATTAAAAGTGATACCATAAATCTAAATCCAGGAGAACCATAAATTTAAGCATGTGCCAAAATGAAACTGAAAGGACTCTGTCAATCCCAATTTCAGTTTATGTTATTTAGAGAAACAAAAAGAGCACAAGGACATTTATCAGTAGTCCTGAAGTTTGTGCATGTTTACAGTTAATCTAAGTAGTCTGCTCTCATCCAAGGTAACATCAGCAAAGTGGCAAACCCCAGGAAGATCTGTGCAACAGGTACAATGTGTGAAGGAAGGTTCCAGACGTGAAGGACAGTGAACATAGAAAAAGCCCTGAAACTTTTCACTGCATTAGAATGGCAGAAGCAGCACACAGACTCTGGATACGATGCCCAGGCTGAGCTCAGCCAAACAATCACATGGATTTCATCAAGGACCTTTGCAACCTAGTGACATTTCTCAACATTTCTTCAGGGAAAAAGAAGAAATTGTGACTCTAGTGGATGGGAACGATCACCACCACATGACACAAAAGGATTTTAATGCACATTATCTGCTTATAAATACCCACAACATGAATTCTGTATGTAATAATGAATAACTATCTTCCTATTTCTCAATATAATACTCAAGGGCATAATTTTAAATCACCAAGGATAATTTGAAAGCAAGAAGGTGAATTTAGGATACATTAACATTCACTGAATGTAAAAACAGTAAGTTTTATGAGGTCCCAAGGACATCAGGGGAGTGCCCTCCACACCCAAGGACAAATGATAAAAACCACTTGCCTGCAAGTTTGAGCAAAATGAACTACTCATTTTTCCTCTCCTACCTCCACTTTCCTTAATATGACAAATGCACAGACACTTTCTACTCCTGTCACAGTGTTGTCAATGTGCCTTAGCACAAAAATTTCTTCATTATGGGAATATCAAGATAGAGAGAGCAGACTGTTAAGTGTTTGAAAAGACATGACACCTTGTACAAGAGAGGAGACAGGCCTATCAAACACACAGATATTTGAATGAAAACCTATTAATGCATAAACAGCAAATATTTAAACATGGGAAATTTTCAAACCCAGGTACAGAGAACTGCGAGTTTACAGGGCCCAAACACAGTAAGTGCAGCTACAATTTCTTGTCACTAAATGGAACAGAAATCTGAAATACTCCTTACCTTGAAAAGACTGGCTTAAAAAACAGACATGAAAAGAATTTTTGTTAGTGTTTTCTACCATTGGTAGGCACGTTCCCACCAAGGCCACTCGGAAATATGCCTGGTTTGGATGCATTTCCATTTGGATGCAATTCATAGAAATAATTTGTAAAGGGCAAATATGGTTTTCTTGATACGCTTGCATGAAGTACACTGTAGCTTTCACTGCAGTACATGCACAAAAGAACTGAACTCGGGGTTTGTCTGTGCATTTGAAAATGCTATTCATGTTGTCTTCAGACACGTGTTGTATCAGTGAATACACTGATGAACATTTAATCTTAACACAGCTAAAACAAATGACT
Source organism: Ceryle rudis (assembly GCA_033439905.1). Lineage (NCBI taxonomy): Eukaryota > Metazoa > Chordata > Aves > Coraciiformes > Cerylidae > Ceryle > Ceryle rudis. The sequence goes on from JAAGNO010012142.1 coordinate 103,180, forward strand.
CTTGTCTTGCTTAGTTCATAAATAATTCTGCTATTTACTTCTTACCAAGTACTTTAAGAATACAAAGCAGTTTATAAGCAGACATTTCTCATCCAGAGGAAGAGGTAAATGTGATACCTGACATAAATCAAATATGAGGGGATGAGAATAAGATGGAGATGGGCATTGAATATCTTCACAAAAGTAGCGACTTTAAAGGAAGAGAATAGATGGAAAGAGACTAATAAGTCCAGAAGTGTACCAGGAAAAGGAGCTAAGAAGAGCACAGCTGGTAGGTGTGTGAAGTTGGAGGGGTCAGAAAAACTGGTAGGAAGAGCTGATGAAATAAAAACCAAGGTTAAAACCTGTAAAGCGCACAGTGCTTTAAAGGATAGAGCCTCATTTGTGAGCAATGCCAGAGCTGCTCAGAGACGGCAACACATTTCTGTGTGGGCCATCAGCAGGGAGAGCAAGTCAAAGCCCCATCTGCAGCCAGTTTTCACCACACAGATTTTAGCAATGACTCGTGAGCAGGCTTCATCATTTCGGAGCGGTGAAAATAGTCAAAGATGGCATTGGAGTTGTATTGGACGATGAAGGATGATGGAACCATCAGGGATTTAAGAAAAACAATTTGGGAAGGAAAAAGGAAAGATTCACTTTCGCATACACGTACTACAGCCTTCATAAAGCACATAGGAGATTTGACTGTGGAGTCTCAGCTACAAAGACTCTTAAATGAGATCTCAGTCTGCACAAGTAAACAACTGCAGGCACAACAGTAGAAGTACCTTGCTACAGTGCTGAGGTAGCGTCTGTTTCTCATTTTTAATCACGATTAATTGCATGCTTAGATGAGAACTAAGCTAGGACTTTCATCATCTTCCAGTGCACTATCATTTTCTGTAATCTGTGATATACAGACAAAAATAGCCCAGTAGTCTGAAGAATGTCAAATCATAAGTTGTGTAGCTTACGTAATGTGATACGGAGTGTCTTCTTTTGTTGCAACTATTTTCTACTCCCATTATCTAGTTAATTGTTACTTACAGGCCACCAGAGAAGTGGCTTATTTGAAGTGGGCAGTGAGACAAAAATACTGCATTGATTTATATTATTAAGAATTACTTTGAAGGGGATTCTGAGGACATTGAGGACTTTGTATCTCACTTCCAGCATGCTGGGGATAAGAAAAGGGCATTTATCTGTAATAGGGAATGGGACTCTGCCACTCCTGCAGCAAATGACACTTCACACATTGTCACACTCTCATCTCGTGCTTATCTGAGAACAAGAAAAAACCATACACATCTGTATCTCTACAGTTCAATAACACTATAAACAAAGTGACTAAAGAGAGAATCCTACAAATCAAAAGAAACACTCAGCTGTGGTATCATGGGTCAAAAGTCTTTTCTTCCTTAGGGGCAGAGGAGTGGAAGGGACTATCAAAAGCCATTTCATTCACAGGATCTTTCAAACATCCACAGCACAGACCATGACACTTTCCAGCACCTCCGACCTAATTCTTACTAGCTCATAAAAAAGAAAAATCCCCTCCCTGAGGGGAAAGATGATAAAACTTCATTTTGACTTTTGTGCTTTATTTATGGTATGTGAATCCTATCAGCAGAAAGTTACACTTGACAGAAAGCGTTTCATCTTTCTGTAAGATTTTTAACCTTTTGAGAGGCATTAGTAGACATCAGGTGTTATCAAAAAGTCATTTTCTTCTTGGTGGGAAATTTGTTCTTTCCCATGAAGGCTTTTCCTAACAGAAATTTTAAAAGACTCTGAAAAGCAATTCCCTCCCCCTGCCCCGAGGAAAATGCTTTAAGATTATTTACCTGCCTATCTCTGAATTAAATAAAAAGAAGAAATTTTACTGAGTTGAAATAAAAACTCTTGTACTGGGCTAGGTATTTTACCTTCAACAGTCACTACAGTAACTAAAACTTCCAGTGGAAGATTAATGTATTATTTAAGTTTAGCTTGTATGATGGTATATTTTGGATCTCCTTGGCACAGAAACTGGGAAATATAACAGTCCATCAGGATGCCAAATATGAAGAAATTAAGTCTATCTTTTTTCACTTCTGAATGCCCAAGAAGTCAGCATGGCACAGCTCAGGAGAACGATTTATAAATTAGAAAACCAGAAACAAGCACGACAGAAAAAGCATTCTCCACCTGAAAGATAGGTTTAATCTTTGTCTCTTGAAGATTTCACTCTCTCCAAAAGCGTCGCACCTACACCGAACACCCACAGAAGCTCCCAGAGAACTTACCCTGCTTACGAAACTTGCATTTTGGTACGGACGAGGCGCCTCAGAATTGTACCAACGAAGTTCAAAGTAGGGCCCCGCTGATGCTGCGACAACATCCAAAGAAGCCGATCTGCCAAACGAGTACAACTATATTCAAGGTCAAAGCTATCCTAAAAACACAAACCCACCCTTCTTCAGTCATCTGGTTTGCTCGGCTGTTGGAAAGCGCAGGTAAGTACAGCGCCGGAGCACCGCAGCCTTACAGGGTTTGCTGCATCTGAAATTAGGGAGTAGGGAGAAACTTGCTAGACAACAAACTCTTTACTTCATAGCTGCCAAAGTGGGATGACACACACACGCAATAATTATATACTGAAATATTACTAAAGCCGAGTTGCTCACGGATGACTTAATGGCAGCAGTAGAATATCTGAAACGATCACTGCTCGGCAGTTTACATACTGTTTTCAAAAGAAAATGGTTATGCACACGCATTTGGGTTGTAAATTACATCCCTTTATGTCATGCTTAGCTTATTATATATTATGGAACTATTCAGAAAGCACAAAGCAAAAATGAGAAAACGATCATGCTAAGTGCTCCAGAAAGCAGGAATTTTTGCTATTACTTGGAAAAAAAATTAGAAAGGGCCTTCGAAAATGTTATGCTTTGACAGTGATAATGTCAGTGAAAACACGGTGGGTGTGTTTAGATCTTTCCCTACCTATAACAGGTTTTGATGAATGTGCACCCTTAGGGTCTGCGAGAACACAAACAGGCGTGTTTCACATGAGCAGGACTGGGGTTACTTCTTGCTGGGCCACCTACAGGGAATGGCATTTTTCAGCTTTTCTAGTTTTGAGCTCTTGAGCAATGAATGGTTAATGCAGACTTCTGGTTTGGGACATTCCAGAAGAATGACCATAAGATCTTCTGCTCTTTTAATAGTCTTTCCATTATCAACAGAAATAGTATGTTTAAAACTTGTATGTCTTTGCACTGAGGCCTAAGAGATGTCTGCTGGTCTTTATGTGATTAAGAGATGACAGGTTAAGGGGAACTACAGGCCAGCAAAACAGGAATCTTTCTCCAACTGTAGACAGAGGAAGAAAGAGTCAAGTTTGGGTTAGGTTTTTTTATATGAAGATAAAAAAATTTGGAAATAAATCCATAAAATACTAAAAACTGGAACCAGACAGTTGAATCTGAAGAATACAGCTTTAAAATAGATCTACAAACTGCAGGCAAACTCCTCCTGTTCATCAAGCAGATATTTTTAAAAACAGGACTGCTGGGTATTACATTTGCCTCAGATCCTCTGGGTGAAATACCAGGGGCACTCCACTGGTTTTGGTAATGAATCAGCTTCCCAGAAGCAGCGAGGTGAAACGGGCCATGCCTGGGCCGGGTTGATTCAGCATTAGCAGACCAAAGCACGCATCCAGCTTTGCCTGACACAAATTTATGATGATATATTCTAAATCCTGTACCAGGAAGGGTTGTTCACTTCTTGTCAAATGACTGTGCCTAAGCTAATATATGCTACAATCTAGAGCCAGCTGCTTTGATGGTCTCTTACCTGCCAGTCTAACGACCTGGAATAAGGACTAAATGCTGCCATTTAATCTTGTGTGGGAGAACATCAGCTTAGTTCTCAACACAAACGGAGAGAGACTGTTTAATTGAAGTCACTCTGAGGATGGAAATGTGAAAATAGGCAAAGTTAGATTAAATCTGGGGAAGGTGCATTCGAGGACACTTGCTTTAACTCTCGTACCAACCACAGTAAAAAGACCGCTTAAGAAATTCTTTGGCTAAGGAGAGAAAATGAGTTTGGCAGCAGGCAGGACTTTGAACTCAGAAACCAGCTATATCTGAAAGCACCCAGATCTGTGTGGTTTAGCAGAATATAGGACCTGGCAGTGTGGTCTCTTTATAATGTAATGGCAGTTATCCAAAAGGAAAACTGGGACAAGCTACAGCAAGAGAGTCAGAGCCTGGTTTCAAACCTGACTATGAAAAGGCGTAGAAGATGGTAGGAGCTGTAGCAGTTCACACGCACGAGAATTACACTTCATCCTGCTCATTCTGTTAATGGCTTCTTGTTCCATTATGAGAACAGCCTTGACTCGCTAAATCCAAGCGTGGCCTTTTCTGTGCCGTTGTCAGATTTGGGAAACACGAGCCCAGACTTTTGCTGGCTTATCTTCCTGAAAACAGATAAGAATGTCATGTGCTACACACAGGCATTGTGAGCCTGAACTGAGCTATTTTTAAGGGCAGACTTAAGAGTCAGGAAATGAGAGGCAGAAGTACAGTAAGTCACATCTGTGCAAACATTTTCTTATAATCATTAGTCTGCTTAACCTTTATGTTCCCAGACCTGCTCCACCCTGAGATTTCTGGCAAGGCTAGCATTTTTCAGAAGCCATGGAGGGTTTTGCAATAGGCTCTATCATGTCTACGCAGACCATTTTATAGAGTTTTACGACAGTTACGAGCTGCTTCAGTTACGAACAGAGATGTCCTAAAGGTCAGAAACATTACCACCCAGGCATGCATTTCCTAAGCAAAATTATTTGAAACCATCAGCTTTGGATAGTCTGCACAGTGTGAGTAAGCAGCATAAGCCCCGTTTGGCATGCATTATTTTGTTTTTCTAGCAAGTGCTAGACTCACTAGAAACTCAAATGAACAAGATGAAGGAAAGCCCAGATGGGAGGGATTGAGCATTTGGAGACCTGACATCAGCGAGTCAGAGCTGCATTTTCTGTTTTGCTGATACATGACATGACCCCAGTCAAACTTGCATTAGAAGTCATTTAGATTTTATATATATAATGCTGTGATTTTCAGTGCCCCAACAGGGAGTCACTAAGGGGAAGAGCCATTGTCTAAAAAACACTTTTAACATGAACAGCAAGGATAATAGTAAATTACTTACTGTCAGCATTCCATTCCCCAAGATCCTGAAAAATAATCCACAGCCTAAGCATTAAAACTGTGTGCCAACTACCAGTAGCAGCCCAGTTCTCCTGAGCAGAGTGTTTAATCAATTTGCAAGAGTCCTTCATGATTTTTCACTTCAGAAAAAGTGCATTTAAATTCTCTTTGTTTCTGTGGAAAAGAATTCAGAGTTGTTGATCTGCTGTGTGAAGATTCCACAAGATATCCCATAGAGACTATGCAATGTGTATTCATTTAATGCCAGTAGTATAGTTTATGCTGAAAAACCACATGAAGCTGTACTTCTGTAAGACATGATAAGACAGGTAAGATACTATCATTTCCCCTGCTTTTCTGGCTAACTTTTAGCTAGATAGAGAGAAGAAAGGAAGTAGGAGAGAATAGGAAAGTCACAACAGTATGGTCATGGTGCTACAACAACCTGAGCTAGGAGAGAGCGATTTGCTGATCACCTCATGTTTTAAGAGAGTGTAAATGCTCTCGTCATTCCACAGGGGTGATGCTGCAGCAAAGCAAAGCTCTCCTGGATTTACTGGTTTGCTTGCTAACATCAAAGTCCTGATTTTAGGAGTCAGATTTTTGGGGTACAGATTCAGTCCCCAGCATTGAGAGGTTTTGTGTTACTCATCTCTCCTCAGTCAGTTACAATAAGCAGTCAGTTGTCTCCCTTGCAACAGATCATTTTATGTTCCCAGAAAATAATCTATCAGAAGAAAGATATCTGTCATCCCATCTTAAATCAACAGATTGACCTTGATCCTTAGCACTTGCCTTCACAGGGCATTTTACACAAGCTTTATCAAGGAAAATAATGCAACAACTATTGCTTAATAGATCAGTGTTACTGTCTTGCATTCTCACCTGCAAAAGCATGGAAGCCTGTAATCGCACAGAATTCTATCTGAGCTCAGAGATGCACGTTGTTTTTTTCTGCTTTCACACTATTTCAATACAAGCATCATCCCAGATTAAAATAATCTTCCTTATATTAATGTCAGCATTTCCCCATTTTAGCGCTATGAGTGTGTTTAGGCTTTTTCTGATAATTACACTTGACTTTTCACCAAACCATTCATTGTTTTGGAGATAATGTTGAAACAACATTACCCATTTTTCCCTATTTATTTAGCTATTCTTACTCTGAGGGGTGAGAAATAATGGACTTTGAAGATCAGCAGAAGTCTGCACGGCGTTTGCTTTTACCATGCTAACACTGTTGGACACGTAAAATGTTGTATAGCCCAAGTAACTAGTAACAAACCTTTTCGTATTCAGAGACTGCAGCTTGCAGAATTAAACCAGGATACTCCTGACCGTGCCTCCAGTACATCGCTTCAGCAACATTATCTCTGAAACAACGCTCTCCTCATTCCCTCAAAGTTAAACCTGTTCTGGGATACCTGTGCGCTGCTACGCACAGGTACACAGAGCTTTTCGCACCACTCCAAACAACTGAATACACTTGCAAATATTTAAGTAATACGCTCATAAATTTGAGATAATTGATTGTTTTGGGAAGCTGATCAGCAGAGAGATGAATCAGCCTGTGTTTGATTATCACCTAACAGGAGACAGCCTTGTGGAGAAGGATTTCAGGAAAAGATGGGGCTATCACTTACCAGTTGCACAGTCCAGACAGCAGGGACAAGTCAGCCTCGTCAGCAATATTGTTATGTACATCTGCATAACATACACTCCTGGAGATTTTATTCCCCAGAGTCTCCTGTCATACAGGAACAGTCCCATTCACAAAAGGATAGAGGAAAATTACTGGAGCCTCCATCGCTGCAACTATGTCCCCACACAGCTCAGACAAAAAAAACAAAGAGAGATGAGCCTGGTGCGCTGAAGAAAGAGCATGATTGTTTGGACTGTCAAAATTACCCGATAGCCAGGCACCCTAATTATTTCCTACTCCTCCAAACTGCTTTTTCTGGACCCAATTCAAGCAGCAGCAGTGCTGATGCCCTGAGACTCCTGCCTATCACAGTAGCACTGCTCCTGCCACTCCTCTGTTTCTGCTATTGTCTCCCTTTCTATAGCTAAGCTTGGGAACAAGAACATTTCTATTCTGCATCTGAGTAGCACCCAGCATAGCAGCACCCTGCTGAACCATGGCAAGAGCTCACAGAAACAATGCTAACATGTACTCTAAGAGAACAAAAAAGTAGAGATGAACCTAATCCTACATCTAAGCTTGTACCCACACCCCCCCTTGCCAAAGAAACAGAGCTGCCTCCTTTCCTCCCTTTTTATACTCTTTCCCCACTGACCGTGTGCTCACTTCCACCTGAACCTCTCCAGTTCCTGCACCTGCGGCCACTTCTCTATGCAGGGGTGGGCTCAGGTGTGAATGAGTCGAAATAAGTGCAGTAAAACTCCACTTCATGTAAGTGACATCAGTATTTGACTTCGGGTTATCATTACCCCTTCTCTCGGCAAAGTTACAGGGACTACATAAGCACAAGGTAATAGAGGGGAAGAATGACTCTGTCACACTTTTCCTGTGTCTTTTCCTGCAGCTGTGTTACTGTTTGTGTCCACTGCTGCTCCTAAAGCAAAAAGTAACAGTGCAAACCTACGGAGACCTTTGCCAGTCGTCACTTTATAGATGTGTCTGTCTGCTACCTGCTGGTGCTGTAGGTCACAGGCTGTGTGCTGTCAGCGGGGGAGGCTCCCATGGGTATGCAACCTTTTGAGGCTTCTATTTAAGGAAAAAAATAAAACTGGTTTTCAGACCATGAGATAGGCACTTTTAACTTGTGTTGGTTCTCACCTCACAGTCACCCAGTGTCTCCTGTGTGAAACACCAGGTAACACTTCACCGAGGTCTTTCAAAGCATAAACTTGGCTTGACTGTTCTGCGCCTCACAGTCCCCAACTAGGTCAGGGTTGTTCTCTAGCTGTCTCAGCATGAGTTTGTACCCTTGGTAAATCTTCAGTTGCGGTGCAGTTTCTGGTAACACTCAGCAGTCAGGGGAATTAAGCAATATGAAAATGCCCCAAGGAATACACTGTGAACAAAGCGTGCCCCACCTATATGCTACACTTTTTTGCTTAAGTTTGTACTGCCACTGCTGGACTTGAATAGTCTTTGGAGGGCGATCACCCAAACTGGGGAAGAACCTTAATGTTCTAATAATTTCAGGTTGAACTAATAGTTCAGTCATTTGATTTTAAGAACATCAAACCTCCCTTTTTAAAAGGAAATATTTTTATCTGTCTCATCTATTTAAATCCAGGTATAGTTCTTTCCCCTTCCTCCTCCAAAGATCTGGTTAGACCTGTAAAAAATATGAGAAGAAAAATTCACCCACTATCAGGTCTTACACTGAGAGCTAAACTTTTTGCATCAGCCGTGGCAGCCTGAGACACTGAACAACTATAACAAAATGAAGTTTCTGCAGGCCCTTTCCACTTTTTGTCAAGCTCTTTCTGGGAAATAAGTGAAGCAGAAGTGAAGGTGAACATCAACCAATTTAAATAAACCCTCTGATACTTCGGTTCTGCAAAATAAGAGACCTAAAACCTGCAAGTCCCGTGTTGCTGCAGACGGGATGGCACTGGGTATATTTGCTTACATGGGCTGAAGTTTGAAACTTCCCAGTGTTTCCAGTGGGAGTTCTCTGCGCAGACACACAACACATGTGCCCCGTAGGAAGATCATCTTTTCAGGTTACGCTTTCTCTGTCTCAATTTCAAGCCATTATTCTAATTAAAACTCCCGTTATTATGCAAACCATCTCCTCTCTTTGTCAATGCTTCAATTTTCTGTTATTCAGTGCTTAGCTAAGATACAGTGAACTGTTTCCATTTGTCCTTGCAAATCTGTGTCTTGAGAAACCTCTGCCTATTTCCAGCCCTAAACTCCACTCTTCTGTATCTTTCTGGTGGTGAGCAACATTGTCTTCCTCATGTCTTCCAACTGAAGACCCCCTATGCCAATGAAACACTCCTGTCTTTCCCCCTCTGACTAACAGGAACTGAGGACACAATCCCTTTTCTGTAGGTGGTTCATTATCCGCATTGTCCTCTGGAGTAAGAGGAACTGTCTGGGCTAAACCTACTCTGTCAGCTTGGAAACAAATTACTTTGACTTAGTGACATGGCTTAAAACTGCTCTTACTGGCCAAGTGAGTAGGACACTTCCTTCCAGTTCCTCTAATTGGGAGTTGCTCTCACTGGCTGACATGGCCATTCCCAAGTGACACGGGTTTTCATACCAACATTTGGGTGACTAGATGTTGATTTTAAAGGCTGATTATAACCATGACTGAGAAGTAGTGTTCTGGGTGGTGACGAAATCTTAGAAAACCTCAGTGATTCTGTAAATGCTCACATCTCCTCATGTCCACTCATTGCCTGCCTGTTGAAACGGGAAGTGTTTACTAATAGTGATGTAGCTCTGCCACAGTATCACAAATGCACCAGAAAGAGAGAGGTCCAATGAGGTCATTTGGCTGATTTCTCCTCCTTCCCAGAGAAACAGGGTACTCTCTGCCACATGTTTTGAAGTCCTTTGTACAGTTTAACATCTGATGTTGGAGAAATTTGGTCCATATTTTCTCTGTGGAAACTATTCCAGAGTCAGAAGTAATCCCAGTCTGCATGGTGTGGGTGATGGAAAGCACTTCAGAGCCCCATAAGCACATCAGGAAGATCCATGATGTCTATGCTGCAGCTGATGGTGTCAATTAAGACCTCTTCCTCCCAGGCCCTAGTAAATCCATGCCTGTTGCCTAATGGAGCAAGACGGACTTGTAAGAAGTAGCCTCCACTGCAAGAGGATTCTCTCTAATGCACCAAACCATGCAAGCTGGTGTTAAATATCCAAGACACTGGCTGACACTGGGTTGCTCTGAACATCAGTTTATCTGGGATTTTTAATGTACGTGGGGTTTTTTTTCAGTTTGGAAGATTTACCACAACTGTTTGTTCAAAAATACTGTAGGAAATTCCTATTGATGGTGTTCTGAAAACTTCAAGCACCAGAACCCGAGTCCACTGGATTTATCCCTTTAGGTTGTGGGGTTGGCAGGATCCCCAGTGCTTTGTAGCTCAGCAGCACTTTCTGAGCACACATTGTGGATTTTTGAACACGGAGGACTCCAGCAAAGATGCCTGGCTCGGTAATGTGTTAGTGTGATATAGATGCCACAGAAGAGTGACAGGATTAGCTAGCATTTGGCAAAGATAAACATGATTCTGCATAATGAATCTGATCAGAGGCAGCAAAGCAAGACAGTGGCATGAAAGGGGCTTTTCTGGGGCAATTCTATTATGGGGTACCCCAGAGGGACCAGGCAGCATCCCTGCACATGCCGTGGGGGCCCTCTTGTGGGCCCTGGTGTCTCCTCTGGACCCCACTGAAAACTACTGATACGCTGCCTGAGAAGAGATTAACATTCACGTTTCATTAGGACAAGGGCTATTCAGACTCCAGTGGCAGCTGTTGCAGAGGACACAATGAGTGCACACAAAGAGGCTGTGTGGCTACAAGTTGCTCAAGTCAGATGTATATTTTTCTCAATTAATTCAGAAATTATTAGAGTCTAAAAGACACAGCAGTTTGGTTTACATGGTTGACTAGACAAGTTACATCTCAGGTATGGCAATGCTATAAAATACTGAGATCACGTTTTGCTTTTCCCCATGTTCATCGGCCCATTTCCAACTCCCAGTGAAGTGTGGTCCAGCTCACCTTTGTCCAGCTCGCCTCTTTTTGCTGTCTCCCACCCCACAGACATCTGCAGTCATTGCGAATTGCTCACCACCAACTGGAGGTGAGCACTTGAACACCCTTCATTTCTTTTGCTTTGGTGCCTGTGCCGTTACTGGGAGCTGGTGAATACGTACAGTTGTTGAACCTGATCATCTCATATTAAGCACTTAGCACAGACACAAATTAATGTGACTAATAACTGTGAGGACAGATTTTTGCCACCTGCAAGCGTCATGGCGTAGCATAGGAACCATGTGCTGTTTCTAACCATGTTCAGAGTGAAATAATTAGGCAAACTTCAAATGAAAGGACTTCTCAAGTGTTCAAGACACGGATTCTGCAAGACAAGGCAAAATACATCTGCCAAGTTGAACAGAACCTCCACAAGACAACTCAGGTAAAGATAACGTAATGGAAAGCCATGCTCTTCCTCAGCCAGGGCAAGTGTCTAGCAGAAGTAGAAAGGTGCTGGTCCTAGGAAAGCTATTCTTAAAGCACAAATACCTCCTGGCAAGCTACCTGTCTTCCCTGGGCATTAGTTGCAGCTGTCCACCATGAGGGCGAGTCTCTGCACTCTCTGTCCGTTCAGAACAAGTTCATCCCCCGCAGGCCTCTCACCCTGTCTGCCTGAACAGAGACGCACCTTCGTGCCCAAAGGCAATTCTGTGTGCCTAGGTGGAACAAAGATGAAGGAGGTAAACTGGCAGGCAGAGCCCTGGCCAGCTGAGTCTGAATAAATGTGTGCAACACCGGGTTGGAGCCACTGCCAAGCTATACCTCCTCTTCTGCAGGAAGCAATTTCTGCCCATTGCAGTAACTGAGTGATGCTATAGCTGGAAATTCTGAGAGGTTAGTAATAACTCACTCTAGAGAAGTGGGATAATTTTGTTTGCTTGCCAGAGAAGACTACGGGATTTAAAAAAAAATGCAACCAAAAAACCTCCCAGCACCACCCTATGCCACAAATAAAAGGCACTTAAATTTGTAACCACAGCATTATACTGATGTATATTTTCACTCCAAATTCTATCTAGTGTTACAGTTTTTATTAAGAAGTCCCCTGCAGCCTTTGCAATCTTGTTGGAGCAGAAAGGGACAGGAAGGCAGAGGTCTGTTCAGGTTACCGAGGGCAGCTGATCAATCCTTCTGAATAGGCACTTACTGCCAATCAAGGAGGAATTTAAGTAGTGGGTGAGGTCCCTACCCAAGCTGATAATTATGAGAAGTGGATCCCTCACAGGAAATACAGAATCACAACTGCTTTCCAGCTGTATCATGATGCTGATGTGCTTTCAAGCCTAAATTTGCCCTGGCACACAAAGGCATGGAGACAATCAACTATGTTTTTCTGGTCAGCCCCCTTCTGCATTTATTATTAATAGTTTTAATAAGAAATTATTTCACTCAGCCTTTCTTGTCTACTTAGCTATACTTGTTTTACATGCGACTGTGTCTTGCTATGTTCAGCATGGAGGATAATGAAGTCTTGAGTGAAACCTAGAGACTGCTACCATGTGTTTAAAAGATACACCTTTGTAATGGTATGAAACTGAACACACCTACTTTAAGCATCTTCCGTGGTTTCCCTGTCCACCAGAGACAAAGCTTTTGGGGATTAAATTCTGATTTTTTTCAAGAAACAATTTTAAATCCTAGGTAAGTTCCTCTGGTTATATCCTACAAACTGTGGAAATAAAATTATGTTTGTCCTGAATGATGTTAACAAAAGAAACAAGAATTATTACTCCTCTAGATGGTGCTACTATTTCAAATAAAGCAGCTGGACTCTGGAAGAATTTGTTGAAATATATTGCTGTAGTACCCTATGGGAAAGGAGCACTGTGAGAAATCCTGACCCCAGTAAAAGAACTGACATCAAACAACCCAAGACTTCATCTAACAGTTAGCAGTGAAGGGCAGTCTGTATGTAAATATACTAATTGCTTCTCTTTAAGAATAGTGAATGTTTCAGTATCTTACTAAATGGAGAAAAGTTACAGGATGTATTGATGAAAATTATCTTTCAAAGGCTGGCTCAATTTTCTATGCCTTTGATTTCCAATTTTCCCAGTAATTTGCAACGATCCCCTCCAGCGTGCCACTTTTCACCTTCAGTGACTCATCTGAACGTTCTCTGACCACAGTCGGGATGCATCACAGGCCAAGCATGATGGGCTTTCCCTGGGAAAGGCTGCACACTCCAGCCCAATTTCACAGGAGCGCTTCAGCACAACTGTACTTCAACTGCAACCACACAAACAGTGCACACTCTCAGACTGAAACCCATGGTTAAAAACCCTGTTGGTTTAAGGATGCTTGTACACGCACTCTCTACTTGGGCTTTAAAGGCTGCTAAGTCTAAGTGCTTCAGTGATACATTCCAAAGAAAGAAGGTAAAACGATTTACCTTTTCTTGCCCAACACGGCTGCACAGCTCCAGCACTGAAATATTGAGCCAGCTGTCTATAAGCCATATTTTCTCATCCTTAGTTCCTCTCTGTCCAGCCACTTTTCAAGAGGATGCCAAAGTTTCTCCTATTCTTTCCTCTCATTCCAGTGCTCCTATCTGTAGTTTCATAACATCTGCCTATTCTCTCTCAGATATTTTTCCTGATTCTCTTTGTAAATCACGCCAGATGGATTTGCAGCACCAGGTTCCTTTCCTCCTGTTGTTGCTGTCAAAGTCAAGAACAAAAACTTTGTGATTCCAAGATCATTATTGGTTTACATTATTTTACATCTGACCTTTGAAACGTATATTCTCTATAACCCCTATCTCTTACTTCGTGTAAAGTTCATCTGTTATCTAAACAAATGTCAAATTTGGGATCTTGTTAAGCTTTTAGCCTCAGTAACAATAACTTTGAACCTGGAGTTTACTCAGCGTAAGAGAAACATTTATTTCATTGATTTTGACTATTCAACCTTTAAAATTTTACCAAGCGTATTTGTTCTTGTGTTATGAGAAAAGAACAACAACTTCTCTAGATGATTCATTATTTCGTATTCTTTCCCTGTGTTCCCATTTATTTATCTGCTTTCTGAGAAACTTTCCTCACAGGAACGGATCTCTTGGGTCTTGGTGATTTTTACTGCTCTTTTGAGTCCTTCTCCCATTTATTAATAGTTTGGTTGCTTAGGATTTGAGGCTGCGAAGCCACAAAATCAGGGCCTGTAGCTGCTCACAAAAATAGTTTTTAAAAGAAAGAGAATCTAAAAGCAGACAGAAGGTACAAAATCCACTATGTTCAGGGTGTTGAGTAAGAACAGTTTTTTCCATAAGCACTTTGGTTATTTGTTACAATATCCACCATCACTGGCCACTTGCACCAACCTGCAAAACCTAAATGAAGCTCCTGTCAGCTAACAATCCAAATGTCAGCTTGGAGCTCACAAATACACAGGAGCACTTTTGAAGAGTAAAAGAAATGGATGAAGACTGGAAAAAAAAATCTGTACTAAACAAGGACTAGCTACCTTACAGACAGCTCTGAAGTGTGGGAAATTCTCACTGTATTTACTTACAAAACAAGAAAACACCAGCTATAGGAACTGTTTCATACCACTTCATGAGACAGCCTAGATGCAAGTATCTAGTGAAGTAAATATAAACCATGTGGTATAGACAGTTTCTTGCCAATTTATCTTAAAAATAACCATGAAGACGTGAGCTTAAACAAGAAGTAGTTTATTTAGCATACTTAACGAATCCTTGCACACTGTAATTTTCTAAGCTCTCTGACATTTTTCAAAAAAACCTCTGTCCTTATGAATGAAGTGCTCTAATTGCCTGGCTTGTGAGGACTAACATAGGTAACTAGAATTCATCTTCTTCTTAAAAATAAAATAAGATTAGACTGACTTCGGAAGCGACTCCTTCAATGTCTCACAATCTTCTGGCTCATAATAAGGTTCCAAAATAGGTTTTAATTTGACTTCTTCTGACATTTTTTGAGCATCTTCTCTCCTGCTTCCATCTCTTAAAAGTGGAACCAGTGTTTTCCAGTTTTTCCCTGAAACTAAAAGGGAAAGGCATAGTTAATTTTTTTCCCTCTCCACAGAAGAAAAATATATAAGTGGTTTAAACAGGAAGCTGATGAAAGAAGCAGGAATAAAGGGCTTTGTGGTTTTCTTCCCCATACTGTTCCATGAGTTTTCCATATTTCAGCTGGCGAGCACAGCAGAGACTGATCGTACAGTTAAATACTTCTATGCTAGATGCTGAGCTTCCCAACTATAGGGTTTGAGGCCTCAAAGTAATTTCTTGGCTAACTGGCTGCCATCATACACCATTCCAGTTCCTCAGGATTTACATGTATTATCTGCCTTGTAAAATCTACAGTCAGAACGATCAATTTATGCAGCTTCTATTCCAGAGAGTAAAACTGCTACATGAATAATGAGTCCACTTAGTCCTTTACATTTTGTGCTGACTGAAAATGCCATTAACTTAGCCACTGTCATTATCATTAAGTGCATAAAGTGACAGCCCTCTAACAATTAATCGGTTCTGCTTCTATCACCAGTGTGTAGCCCATACCAGGATTTAGGTCCTTGAAACCCTCACCTCTGCCACGCTTAATACTGTAACTGGGATTTCTTCTGAGGTCCCCAGAGTACCCAGGGTCTTCATTGATTATGCCCAGATTAGTATTCCATGTGGACCAGTTCACTTCATCAACCCTGGGAAGAGAATAAAAAAAACCAGTATCTACCCTACAGATCACCAGATAATGCCAGGCTGAGTTTATAGCACAATCTGCCACCTCTCAAGTCTCAGATCTGACCCAGAGACCAGATTAAACTGACTACTTTAGAGAGTGTTAGTGCACTGCTTTCCAGAGTGCTCCAGGGGGAAAAGTTCTGCTTCCCATTACAGGTACCGTAAGGTTGTTTGTCTATAAAAGATTGTTCATTTGTCATATAAACAGGTTACCTGAAGCACCATCTGTAATCATCTTGGCCATCAGGTGTGACCCCCACCAACACTTGCTTCCCAGACCGGAACGAGCGCCTCACACAGTTCAAGTAGCTGTTTTCAATATCCAAGATTGTGATGGCTCTCTACAAAGTAAAACAAAGCAGACCACTGGGAGGCTGCTGTTTCGAAGTCACACAAAACCTGAATTCTGCCTTTATTTTAAAAAACTTGAGCTTTTATTATTGTCACCACCTTAGAGCAGGAATTGTAGCCATCTCGGAAACGTCACCCTCTGTTAACAGGTCATTAAAAATGCTGAATTACTGTCCTGTGACTAGAACTATGAAGTTCCCATTCTTACCTCAAGGAAAAACTGACGTGCCTTTGAGATTCTGGTAAAGATTGTTTCTCCCCTTGCATAATCCCTGTCTTCATAGTCTGATCAGGATTTTCCATCATCAAAAGCCCAAATAATTCTAATTACAAAAGTATTTCTTAAATTCTTAACATCTCTGGAACACTGGGAACATCTGCACAGCCAAACCCTCAAATATACATGGAAATGGAACTAATGTACTTTTTTTAGTAACTGTTCAGGGGAAACCAGAAAAAAATAGTGAGCCATTATTTAGAAACATGTCAGCTCCTACAGATTCTCTCTGAAATTTCTCATGATTCCCCGCACCCTCCTTCTTGGATATCAGCCTCACAGAACCAAAGTACCTGGAGTTTCCAGATGCTCTTGCTCTCCTGTGCAATTTTGCTCACAGTTTCACCCATCAGTGCAATAAGCATGTTGAGCAGGAGAATGTATGTAAGGATGACATAGAGAACCAAAAGGATGACAAACACAGACTTGAACCTGTAGTTCTCTGTGAACTCCAGGTCCCCCATCCCAATAGTGAACTTGAAAAGCTCCAAGCAGGTATAATACAGACTATTGTAGGATGTGCGGCCTCGTTTCATATGGCAGCTTCGGGCATACTCAGAGCTATTTGTGTCTTGCCCCTCATTGTCATCTTCAATTAAAGTCACCACAGCTGTTGCAAAAGAGGAATCACATACACAGGATGAAGATATAATCTGAAATCTCAATTGCATTGCAAGCAATGAAAATGAGCATAAACGTAAGATGTGGAGGTTTTTTGTAATTAGGTTAATTTGTTAGTTTTTAGGTGGAAAGAAAAAGTAAGCCACTTGAAAAATAGTTTTCTGAGATCCTTTAAGAAAACAAAAAGTAACTTCAAATACAATATTACCTGTAGAAAATCCCAAGAGGAATACTAGATAGACAAACATGAAGCGACATAAATCTCTAAGGATCATCTGTAACATGGAAACAGAATATTTTTATATTGCTAAAACTTGAATATAAACTGTAACAAAATCTGGTAGAAAATATTGCTTCAGCTCAAAAAGGCACTTGCTGTGAAGTGGCAGTTCATGCACTACACTGTTGCTTACCCTGCTGAGAGAAACTTGAATACAGAAAACATTTTTCCCTGTGATTCATGCAACAGTTTATACACATATGCAAGACATATGCATGCCAAATAGTTTCATCTTTGTGAGTATAAACCACATTAAGACGGTTGCATCTTTCTTCCTGTCTTGGGCTAGCTGTCCACATCATATAGTGAGGTTTATTAGCCAGCTACTGCCTCTTAGCTAATTACTTTGTTTGGTAACATTTAAACTATACCTAAAGAAATATCCATCTGGTAGAAAGCTGTGCCATTTCACACCAGACCAGGCCACACTGTTCTCAGTCTACTTTCATCCATACCTGTCCAATGGCAGTTATTTTAAAGTATGGCAGGTAGTATCAAAACTGCTGTAAAATATATGGATGGGGCACAGGTTTTTCTACATAACTTAAATTGTATCACTTCACTCAGAAAATAATGGCCAAATACAGTAGAGTGATGCAAGAATTCCCAGGGGCATCACAGAGGTAGATATGGTGACTTCTCTCCTGGAAATGGGGCTGTTGGCAGCAGTGTCCCAATCAGAGCACTCTGCTGCCCTCATCACCCACCCACTGGACTGACCTTGGCAATCATGACAGAGTAAATGCCCATCTGCTGGAAGCCACGGGTGTAGTACAGCATGTTAGCCCAGCCCAGCGCCAAGGAGAAGACCATGGAAGCCACGTACAGTTCCTGGCCACAGAAGTACAGCACCACAGAGCTCAGGAGGAGCAAGGAGTGAACAAAGCTGAAAGACAAGCATGGCCTGAATGCAGAGTGCTGAGTTGGCCACAGCACTCGTAGGGAGCAGAGGAGACCCATGAGGTATACAGTAGAATGAGGGATTCTCTAAAATACAAAGGAGCCTTGGCAGATACTTCCTCTCTTCCCTTCCTTCTTTTTCTTCTCAAATCCTACAGTTCCTCCTGCAAACTCCTCAGTTTCCCCACATACAAACTTCTGTAGTCTCATCCCTGCTCTTCCTTGTCACCGGATGGAAGAAAAGTCCTTGAAAACACACTAATTTCTTCAGCATCCCCTCTTTCCACAGGCCCATGAAAGTGCCATTTAGCTGCACTCTGGCTGGGAAGAGAAAGGGCCAAAATTACTGAGAGGCAAAGCTCTTTTTAGGAATGGAAGGATTTCTCTACATTCAATACGTACACTTGGCTACTAGTCCAACTTGGGAGGTCTATTCCTAACTCTGCTGCATGACAGAGTCACTGAGCTTCTAGACACCTCATCTGCTTTACCTCCAAAGGAGGTTACTGATCCAGACCCACTTGTTCAAGTGCTATGATATCCAGGAAATTACAGCAAAGCATCTACCTATTCCAAGTGACTTCAGCCAAAGCTACAGATCTCACACATTCATCTCATGCTGAAATGCAATCAAAGATATTGGAGCTTACAAAAGAACCTCACTGTAGCTGTCAACTATCAGTGTCTTGAATGACGGGCGCCTCTGCACGAAATACTGAATCTGAAAGAAAAAAATAAAGGGAACAAGACCAGGTTTGCATGCAAGGAGGGATTAAGCATCCTCGGGGAATGCATCAACTAAGCACTGATACACATACTAGGGAGCTGGTGCCTACAAGGCACCTCACAAGAACAGCTCAAAACCAACACTGGCGCAAGATCTAGGGAGGACTCTTCCAGTAATACTGGATTTCTCTTACATCTGGTCTCTCTTTGGAGAGACCTATTCATTTACTGGTTGGAGGACCTGTGATTCACTGTACAGTCCCCATTGGCTGCCAAGAGGAAGCAGGGGGACTGTAAACTAAGGCAGGTGACCTTTAATAGAGGCCTGGCTATTTGCAATACCCCCTTCTTAAGCTTTGGCCAGGCTAATTGCCAAAATGCTCACTGACTCCTAAGGATTGTCTTTTTTATACAATAGAAAAAAATTTATCTTAGCCCGCGGGCTCATTAGTAACCTGAGAACTCCTAATCAGGCCAAGGAAAAAGATTTGTAGCTCTTGCCTAAAACATGGATTATTTTAGTAGCCAATGCTAATGAATGATTTGATTCTCTCCTACACCTACCCAAACAAGCAAAAAGGAAAAGTTTCAAATATCTTACCCCTCTGAAAAAAAAATAGAGACCCCCCAGTGCACTCAGGATCTCTCCAGTCGCTCGAAAATATTCCCCAGTGCTGTGACCAAATGTAAAAGGAGGCTGTGAAAGACAGGAAGATAGCGATGTTCAGCAGAACTGGAGAGAGGAAAGACCTGGCCCTGCCAGCTGCTGAAAGCAAGCACATTTCTGAGTGAAGAGATTAAGTATCTGAATGTGTTGCAGCAGGGGGGCAACACGGGGAAGGAAGCAGGGTCAAATCTCCCTCCCACCTTCAGGAAAGAGGAAAATTCTGATATTAGCAACACGCATCCAAATGGGAGGCAGATCTGGGGTATCACACACTGGGGTTCCCCTGATACATGACAGGAGTAACGTACCTTTTCCTTCTTCTCTACAGGTCTGTAGTAAGCAGCTGCAGTGAGGATGATGATATGCATGGTATAGACAAAGAAGTTGAAGTAAAATAAATGTTTGACAAACCGGTCCCACTTGTCTTGCAGCAGCCTGTTAAGGGGTTCCACCAGCAGCATCTCATGACGGTTCTGAGTGGAAGGAGAAAGGGGAGAATCTTCATGGGACCAGTAAATACTGGCCTTTGAAAACAGTGAATGATATTCACCTTCAGCAAATCTTCCCTCTGGTACTCTTAAAGTCAGGAGAGGAGATTGCTGGTTTACAGAAATGAAGCAAAAGATGCACTGTGTGGAACATGGAGCTGTTCCCCAACAGTCCCCCAACCTGTGAACAAAAGCCAAGGAGGTGCATACTCACTGGTGTTTCACTACTGTAGGCAAGGATCTCAAGCACTGAATTTTTCTCACATGTGTCTATACAGGAGAGGTCATAAAGAGATGAGTGGACAGGTCCATAAGCCCATTCAGTGAACTTCCTAGACAAGTGCCTGCACTCGGGATCTTTGATCTCTCGTCTGAGGATGTAAGCGAATATCTAATTGCAAAAGAATGATACAACCAACATTTCAGTACTAATGGAATTTTAGTTCCTCAGTATCTTCACAAGACAGGATGGCTAATTTCTCCCTGCTTTAACTGTGCCAAAGTCAAAACCACTGGAGCACAGCAGAGATCATAGTCTGAAGCAAACATAATTTTCTCACTGGATCCTGGGAGATGAGAAATACAAATACTGCTTATAACTTGCCATTATCTGTTTCAAAACTGCAAGAGAAAACCAGAGATGGATGTTACACATCTCTGAGTAGACAGTCATTTGGAATGGGGACTACCGGAAGATGAGTTCTATCAGCCAGTCAGAAGTACAAGGCCTCTAGTAGTTCAGATGATAGCAGAGCCCCACCTTCTGTTTCCAGTTGGGCTGCCTTGCGAACCAGTGGTATATGAATAATGCCAGGTAGGCACCGACACACGCACACTTCACAGCCTTTAAGGACTATGCAGTTGTTCATGTTAAGCTGCAGCCTCAATGCCCCTTCAACTAAAAGGCCCCAACAAGAACCACTAATAAAATCTGTCTTGCATACACATTTTTTGCTCTGCATAACTTGATAGAGTAATGGAACAGATAAACACATTTGCTCACCTACCCCTATCTTCCCTGTTTTGGCTGCCAGAGTTAAAGGGGTCAGCCCTTTCTTGTTGGTGAGTTCTTCCAACTTCAGCATTGGATTAATTTTGGCACCGAGGATCAATATGTTATTGTACATCTTGGTAACAAACTTGGTATTATCCTTTGTATTATCTGCGATCTCCACCAGCGTGTGCAGGACCATGTTGCCCATAGAGTCCTCCGCAGCGATGCTGGCTGCCTGGTAGGGGTTCTCAAGGAGGAATTTCACGATGCAGAGCTGGTTGGTGCAGGCGGCCAGGGACAAAGGCAGCTCCCCTGAGGGCAAGCAATGGGAATGAGTGGTCAGAAAGCGCATTATCACACACGCATAACCAGAAAGATGATCATGTTGTTTTCATCTTTCACCATAAGGAGAAGAGGGGAATTTCTCAGTTAGCTGTGGCATCATTTCTTGTGCTAGCTCTTAGAATCACATTTGTTTTGGTTTAACTGCATCCCAGGAACATGGCTGCTTAAAAAATCACTGAAAGGGGAGCTAGCAGAAGGTTACCACCTTTCAAAGGATGCAGTGCCCAGAAAACAAACGGATGCAGACACCAGGCTCACATTGATCACCATCAACTACCAACTGTGATTCCTTATAATCTCAGTCCAAATATTTACTCCCAAAGGCTAAATGGGAGAATAGCCCATCTGGTACTTCTGAGCCTCCAGTCCCACATAAACAGGATTAATTAACAGCTTGCACTTGGGATAAAGCTAGAGTAACCCAATCAATAAAGCCCATACTGTGCTCACCCCTACCAAAATAAAAGCCAGGTTTCCCTTTGATTTTCCTGAAGAACTCCCCACAGGCTCTTGCATGAACATCTGCTCCATTCTGGACCAAGAGCTTCACCAGGTACATGTTTCTTCTCTCAATGGCGATGTGAAGTGCAGTCTGGCCTACAGAGATGCTTATTACACAGAAATCTTCAACATGTAATAAAGACAAAGAGTTTTCAGGCACCACAATTCATTCACCTCTATGTACGATGGTGGAACTGAGAGCTTTGCAGACTAAAATGCTCTAAAGGTGGGCAGAAAAAGACGGCAGACAGCAAATGCAAGCCCCATGAACTTGCTATTAAATCACTGTCTGTCAAAAATGGCAGAATATTGCATGTAACAAAACACTGCCTAACACAAACCCACTTGATTGTTAACCACACACTGGAGCTTTGGGGTGCTGCATCCTCAGGCAGAAGACCTTGCGCAGAAGGCTGTTTGAGAGCCCCACCTAACCTTAACTTCAGTCTTCTCACTAAGAGTATTCACTGTAGCAGACATTTCTCTTACCCTTGTAGTAGTTGTCGGTATACTCTGCATTAACAAACTCTTTCAGAGTTCCAGTTTTCCTTGCAATATCCAGCAGCAAGGGAATGGTATCATTTTTCCCATCATGTAGATTCAGCATGGCTTTCAGTAAGCAGGTTTTCCCAGTTTCTGGCTCTGTTAACACAAAAAAATTGCAGCTATATAGAAGTGATTACTAACCTACCATCTACTCCCAGCTGTGTAGGAATTAATGAGGCTCTTTTCAAAAGACAAGAAAACTCATTCAGAGTTTCACAGAAAATGTCAACCTTGCTGAATTCTCCTGCATCTTTTCAGTCAATGCACTGCCCAATGAATAGGGACGTACCGGCTTTTAGAGGACCTCCTGCAGACACTTAACACAATTATGGGTTTTTGTTTTCATCTCGGGAGCGCTACTGGAAGAAGAAGAGGGCAACTTAAGCTATGTGACATTAAAGGGTACCTTTGAACTCATCATCTGTGAGATGCTTCAAGGTTCTATTAAGGTAGAGTAGCAGGTCATCCAGGTCCCTTGTGTTGCCTTGGGCTACAGCATCAAATATCCTTCTGCGGTCATAAAATTTGAAAGCTTTTTCTGAGCAGCCTGTGATAGAATCTGTAGAGAGGAGCCTAACAAGGGTAAATTACAGTTACTTAAAGTCAGATATTTAGCAGACCTTTTATGAACTACCAGAATACTACTTTTTCATTTGCTTGTGTGAAGCAGTAAGCACTACAGATGAGTATAGATGGATGTGCAAAGTCTACAAGACCAACAAAGTCTGCAAGCAACTGTCCTGATAAAATTATGTACCTGTTGCTGAAAAGCTGAGAACAAGAATTAAAAGCAGCATTGATGTATGGCAGACTAACTCCAAGGCTGGGAGACAGGCAACCTTGTGTTCGCATTCCAAGTGACGTCCATTCACTGAACAGTCTCATGGCAATTACGGCCTACTGCTAATTTTGGGCAAAATATCCACAGACTGAATTTTCAGAGATGCCAAGAGAGAACAGCTATAGTCGCTTTCAGATGTAACATTCCTTATTTTGGCACAGAAAATAATGAAACTGAAAAAATGGGCACGTTCACGTGGAGAGAATAAGTAGCGCTCTAAGAAACACAGCCTGCAGATGTCAAACTGTTCACTGCAACCAAATCTTACAAGGCAAACTTACTTGTGAAGTTTTCCCCTCTCCAAATTGGCATTAAATTTGATGACAGAAGGTGCCACCAGGTAATCCATCTGGTAAAAGGAGTCCATGGGAGCCATGTCCTTGTCACTATCCCCCATCACAAACCGCCCACGTCTTGCAAAGATATTGCTTTTGGGTGGCTGCACCTTGGTGCTGAGTGTACCCTGCAGGTTGTCAGGTGTTTCCAGCATGGAGTCCTCCCCATCCGTGTGTTCATCCATCACTTCAGATTCCTCCATATCAGAACTGCCAAATTTCTTCATCTTCCCAAGAATGGAAGACATGATGAGCAGGCAGTCTGTGAGGAACAACACAAACACCTCAAGTCAGTGTTTTACAGGGCCATGACTTACCTTTTGCCTAGGACTACTCTCCAGATACAGCAGGGAATGGATTGCTTGTTCTCATTCCAGAAGTGAGACAGATGGACATAAATTCACTATACCCAGAACTGGAACGGTTTAGTAGACCACCATGCTGTTTGTTACTGTCCCCACTTCCCATACCCATTCCAGAACAGAGAAAGCAAGCCAGTGTCCCAGAGCTTGCCAGCTCCCTCACTGCAGAGCTGTCTACTCCTGCTTAAAATTAGTGCCTCATCCTCCTCCAATCATTGTTAAAAGCCTGAACAATCTCTGCTTTTCTTCTCTACTTTCTCACTGCTTTGCACCACAGTATCTTCTCAGGATTGTATCAGGCACATGAAAAAAGCCTGCTTATGCCATAACCGTATCTTAGTGATGCTGAGCACAGAGGGCTTCCTGCATATAGGAAACTTAACACTTAATGGCTTTACCAGATTATGGCAGTTCTAGGTGAAAACTGGCACATGTGATTTTTGGGAGACGAGTGTCACCTCAAACATGATACACAGAAACAGAAAGGGTTGACTGTAAGACCACATGCCTGATCTTGTTTGGTTTACAACCACAAAGAGTTTGATACAAGTTAGCAACTATTGAGAATGGGCTTTTTTATTGGTGGTGGTGGTTTTTTTGCTTTCTTATCAAACTGCTTTAATCTGACAAATGGTGGTCTTTGCGCCACTGAACGCAAACTATTCTGGAACTCCAGCCGTGGAGACAGGAATGCATCCTAGCTGAACTGCGGCATAGCTGACTTTTAGAGAGAGCTGACCATCAGCCATAGAAACATACTCTGAAATGCTAGATTGCTTGGAAATCTTATGGCTTTGAGCACAGGAATGTTACAAAATCTTTAAGAAGCCTTCAATGATAAACCAAATTACTGTGGTCAGCAATCTTCTCTGTACGTTCAGTGTGAAAACAACGTCTTAAACCCACTTCGATGTTGCTTCTCTTCATGAAAAATATTCTGAGGGGTTGTCTGCAAACCCACACTGTACATTAAAGCCAGATTTTCAGTTCTTTGGGACTAGCTAATATTTATATTATGCATCACATATTCCTGTACAAGTAGGATAGGAAAGAAACTTCTGCCAGCACTTGCTTTTTCTATAATTCTGTACAATATCCAGGTATAGAAAACATCAATTTGCAAACTTGCACATTTAGGGTTACTGGAAGCAAAGCAGTGTATTATAGATGAAATATTGACTGCAGTTTAACTCACTGAGCTCACCTTTCAAGTTCTTTGTGTCCTCAGAATCACTCTGAAAGAATAAGATAATAACTTAATTGTTCTATAAATAGGAAATTATATATAGAAAAATACTTTCATTTGGAATATGATGCTAAAAATACAGAACAACAATTACTTCAGTGAAAAAGTTGTAAAAATAGCTTTGGAAAAAAATACACTGGGAATACAGCCACATATCATTTTAATTTTTTTAGTCTTATTTAAATTAATGCAGATTGAACCAAAAACATCGGAGATGGCTATGGAAAATGGAGTCACTTATTTACCACAGAATAGGTGCAAAAATAAAATCCACAGAATCCACTCAATTCTGTCTGCCTGGCAATTTGCTCAAACCTATTTTAGTCATTATATGTGCTTTTGTTTCTGAACCCTGTTGGTATTATCACTGATAATGAAGACAAAGTTGCATCTCCTGAAGACTGTGAATTTGCAAGGGAAACAACCTTCCAAATTCCATGGAAGGATACTTTAAAAAAAAGAAAAAAAGTATTATCTATCCTAAGAAATCCATAACCTACTTGAACTCTTTGAATCCTATGTACATTGAAGCTCAATACAACAAAGGAAACAAGGCAATATTTTTGATAGAAAGTCTAACCACATCACGACTTGTAATAAATAATAGCTTACAAATAACTAACAACCACTCAATTCAAATATCCATGCAGAACTTACAAATATTGCAGAGTCCTGTCTTCCACAAAGTAGTCCAGTCTCAGTAAACACCCTCTGATCTATAGGAATCTGGTGCCAGATAGTCCTCCTCCAAGGTGCCTGGACTGAAAAGCACTCAGAGTTTGCTTCTCCACTTCACTTGTCTGCAAAAGTGTTCTATGTGTCTGATGATTTTTAGAATCAAGGGAAGTTCACCACAAGAATAGAGAAATAAGATCATTAAGAACAGTTCTGGAAGAGAAGCATCAGTGGCTTCTATTCCCAGGAGTTTAGCAAAGCTCTTTACAAGAATTGCAGTAAGTTACTGCTGTTTTTTCCTCCCCTCTAATTGCATTTAGTAATGGATACTCTTCTCCAGATTTCCTCTTGTAAATACACTCAAGCTTGCAAAAAAACCCCCAAACCACCAGACAACAACTGTTTCTGTGGGTCACAGTTTCATTTCAATTTACAAAACTTTGTAAAATATGCCACAGCTCTTCTCTGAGATCAGTCACCTTTCTGGACATCCTTCTTGGGTGGCTGCTGCAAAGCCCCACCACGTATTTTAAAGATAAGCTGATTCTGAACAGAGTTGAGGGAGAACCAATGACAGAAAGTCCTATGACCATTCCATCACTCCATATTCTTACTATGTTTTATTTACATATGTAACAGTCAGCTTTTAAATATTAATGTAATTAGGGAAAAAAAGTTATCTAATCCGGGATGGATCCAACACCCTCAAAAATGAAAAGATGTGTCATATATTGTTAAATGTATAATTTACATAAGATCTTTCTGCCAAACACTAGAGAAACAGCTTTTCCAGCAAGTTCAGCTGATCAGCTGTAGCTATTGGGCTAGAAGCACCCTCCAAACCTCTGAATCTTGAGCTTTCCAGTTAGATTACGAAAATATTCAACAAAACTATCTGGTTTATGTTTTGCAAAAGGTAACTATCTTTTTAGCCTTGACAGCTATCTATTTATATATGTAAAAAAGAGTAATATCTTTGCCTGTTTAATAGCAAACTAATTACACTACTTAAAAACATCCTACGGCATTGTACTGAAAAGACATAAAGTGCCTATTTATTGATGCATAAGTATAGATTACCAATAAGGCAGGTCCTCAGCTGGTGCTCCTGGAGCTTTGCTGAGCAAAGCATCTCATTCAACACTGCCATTAACTCCTTCACCACTTCCAAAGCAGAGACTCTCTCTCTCTCTGTAGGAAAACTACAAGGATCAGTGGAACATCTCCCATATTTAGTCTAGCTTCCTGCTGGTCCCTTTTGTTAAATGCTCCTTCTCTCTCTTCTCCCATTCCAGGCATCAGCTCCCTTCAGTCTTACTGTGCTCTGATGTAGACACATTAGGAGCTTTCTGATGTTTCCCGAGTTTTGATGTCTCCTACACCAGCCTCCTTGACCTGCACGTCCTGTGAAGCTGTTACTTCCTTCTTGCCAGCAGCACTCCATTACTTTTTGCAACAGTTACTGGATGCATCAGGATTCCATCTCAGCAGGGACCTGGTTTAAGGGTGTAAGCTCATGAGGAGATGTGAATGCTTATCAAAACAGGCCAATAATAAACAAGAAGGAATGTATTCCTTTTTCTTGGGCCTGCATCCAAATTACTGCATAGGCTTTGTGCAACTTCTGTGCTTGAGAGTGATTTCATCGACTAAGAGCCCTCTCCATCACTGCAAATGGAAAAACATCAGCAGATGTGCTAGAGATCTTAAGGATGTATCCAAAGTTGGTCGGCAGGTTAGAGATAGCCTTGCCTTCACTAATAGAACCTAAAAGCAGGCCACAATTTGACTGGCTTCTGGGAACAAACACCACTGGATTTCACAAATTCTGTTTCAGAGAGGCCTTATCACCCAAAAACCAAACATAAAATAATTATATATACTAAATAAGTAAAATAGTTCTCTCCCACCCTATAAATGTATTTTCCCCTCAGATAGAATGCCTTGCATTCCAGGCACCTCCAGCCATGATACTGGCCTAGCCATGCCTTTGACCATAGTCCACTGCATCTGACCTGGGTAGCCACAGAAATAACCCTCCATGTTTTATTTGGAGTCTTCTGTTGATGTTCAAGCCAAGGTTGTATTCCATCTTTTACAGAGACAACAGACAACATGTGAAAACCAGCAGTCACTTTGTGCAAGAGCCACCAAACTCTCCAAACAAGGCTGACATCCTGGTCTGCTGCCTATATATATGTATATTTTGAGACAGCTTAAGGATAAGAAGTCTCTAATTAAAACATTGGACTAATTTACAGACAGCTGCTCTTCTCTCCTAGTCCTTCTAAACATACTTCCTGCTAAGAAAATAAGCCTCACATGAAGTATCATTTTATGCAGAAAGTTAATGGATCTTTCCTAGTCAGTCAGTCAAATTTAATGTGATAATTACTTCTCATTTCACAAAGAGGAATGACAGAGCAACAAAACTTGTACACCCAGAAGCAGAAGCGGACATAAAATGCAAGCTTTTTTTTTTTTTCCCCACTATAATGGGTGAGATGGTATGTTGAATACAACTCCAGAAAGAGTGAAGGAAGTAAAGGGAAACACTGTACAGCCAGGAAAAAAAAAACCCCAAGAAGTCGCATCTCAAGCCATACCAAACAATGACTTTATTTTCTGTGGAACATCACCATGGCAGCCCCCACAGCAGCATCGACATCCTTCCCATAAACCACAGTGAATGGAAAAATCCTTTCCACTTCTTGCCTCAGCACCTCGTTCTTGGCAAGGGCATTCCCGCTCCCCAGAATCCTCCTCACTCCCATCTCCACCAGGCGCTGCACAGGTAACATGGAACAGAGGTTTTCAACGATGCCACGGCACAGAGCTCTGGTTACGTGACCCAGGGAGAGGTCGGAGACAGCAATATTGGTCACTGATGCCAACTGCTCGGGAATGTGTCTCTCTCCAAATATGGTTGGGTGGATGGAGAGTTTGCTGTCATTTTGGGCCAAGGCTGCTTTGATTATCTTTGTATAGATGGCAGACTCCTGAACCTGAAGTCCTGCAGATGGGAAATAACCATGTTACTGATCTGAAGGGGTTTAGTGTATCTTACATGTGGAGCCTTAAAATGGACACTGATCCACCTGTCCAGCAAAATACCGTGTATCTTTTTGTGTCCCAAAGGTTAATGGTTTTTCCAGGACTGTGAACCACAGTTCTCCCACCCCATTATACCTAGAAGGCATGATACCAGAAATCTTTTTCTGATTACAGAGACTGCCCTTCCTCATAATACAGCTATTCCTCTTTGCCTACACTTTGCCTACACCAACCAACTTCATCAAAGGCACTAATGGCAGACTGCAGCTTCAGTGGCTGGACAGCACCTGAATGCAAACTTCAAGTACTCACTGAAAGAAAAATATAAGATCTTATTTCTGTATTGCAAAACCCAAGAGATTATTGAAAAAAGTGTGAAGATCATGTTGAAAGCACTTAGAAGATATTAGATGATTTTGAGTCTTAAATCCATTAGAGTGCTGCAAAATATGCGGCAAAAGGCAACTGATCTAATCAAGAGACTTTTTTGGACTACAGTCATACAAAATGAGAGGCTGTCCTCAAGGTTGCTGACCTTTTCTTTTGAAAAACAACTTGCAGAAGTCTCTTGTGTTCTTGAAACAAAAGAAAATCCAAAACCTAGAGGCAATGTGAATGTGGAATCCAAGCGCGATTGTTCCAGCATGTTCATAAGTTTCAGTGGGAAATTCCAGACGTATAGGAAGTGTGACCCGAGAGTTACATCCTTGTTCCTCATATGACATGACAAAACACCTCTAGGCTTTTTCCTTTGCATTAGCTTCCTTTTACCTTGCTGATCAACCTCCATTTTAAGCTTAAACTACTTTTGAAATCACTTACCTAGCTCATCTGTCCACCGTGCCACCATGTCCACAAACGTTGCTAGCACATTGCCCCCGTTAAGTGATGCTGCCACTGCCAAGTAGTCACCACTGAAGTAGGGAAAGTAAATAACAGCTGAGGAAGGATCTGGCACCTCTGGAGGCTGGAAACCCATGGGCATTGATGTAGTCAGCTGAGCAGAGGTACCGACATTAAGAACTAGAACAGAAAAGAACAAAATCGATCAATAAATAAAATAAAATAGTGTTTTACTAGGCTACCCTGAAGGAGAACAGTAAGATACCAAAATGATCATACCTGCATCAGTCCTCTCAGTCAGACAGGAATAAACAGAGCACTGGAAATCTCCCAGAGCAATCCCTACTTTTGCTCCCTTGGGTATTCCATGCCATGCACAGACTGTCTTGCCTGCAACACTGCCAGGGTCTCCCACCTCTGGAAGCAAGTGAACAGGAAAGCCGGATTTTTTCAATCTGCAATCAGAACAGTATTACTGCAGGAAAGCAGTATAGGAATGTGCAGCATGACCACAAAGAGCTCTTTGAAGTCACAGATTAACCCAGCGATACATTTGTGCCTGATGGATTTATGGATGTTTTCACCTATTTAGAAAGCTTTGTCTTGGCCTGGGGCAGTGTTCCAGTTCAACAGGCTGGGTACACAAAATAGTCTAGAAGAATAAAAGCCTTTCGTTTATATGCAATCTGATTGTCCTGGCTTTGGCTGGGATAGAGTCAATTTTCTCCTAGTAGCTGATACAGTGTTGTGTTTGGGAGATTACCTGCAATTATACAGCAGTACACTTTCAGCAAGTTTAACTTACTGATGCCACAGGGACAAGCAGCGCCACGGTAAAGGGACAGTCACAAAACCAGGAAAAAAGTGCAACTTCTAAGTGTGAAAGAACTTAAAGCTGTCATGCAGTTAGTAGTTCAAAACCAAATCAGAAAGAGTTAGCTCCTTACACAACCAACTGCAAGATACAATACATTGCTACAGCAACAACATCAGATCAGTAAAAGTTCAACAGATCAAATGCAAGTTTCTGTCACTCTTTCATACCTTCATGAACAGATCTCTTCATCTTGAAGTCCTGGCCTAACCTAAGCCCTGAAATATATAAGGCCTTAGCACTCAGTCCTGAAAGAGCAAATCATTAAAATAAATAAGGAAATAAATAAACTGATTCATTACAGGACTTCCTGTAGCCTAATAGCTCTTTGGTATTATCACAAGTAAGTCCTGGTAGTTATGAAGGAGCTTGGCTGAAAGAACTAGCAAGAAAACACCTTGGCTGCAGCATGCACTTGTCCATCCCATCCCACCATAGAAAAGGTGTGGCATCAAGGCCTCACAGATGAGTCTCTTGGCTCTGCTGTCATAGATATTCCTAAAAATAGTGTGCCAGATTTTATGCGATTCAAATATATATACATCTTACAAAACAGAGCAAACTCTCAATAGTTCTTCAGTACAGGCCACACCACAATTGATTAGGAGTAACTTTCAATCACCTTTTATCTGCAGCACATTCATACTTAGGACCCAAGGAGGCGTTCACATTGCCTGACACTGTACAAACCCCACTGAATCACCTCACACTTACATGTCAGCGTTCCAGCTTTTGCTTCTGGAATTAAAATATCCCCAGCTGGCAGCATTCTGGACAGACATGAGTGGCTTCTTCAGGTCACACAACATGGCAACCACATAGTCCTGGATAGTGCCAGCTGCATCATAAGGCTTCAGAAAATCTGGACTTTTAAACAAAACATTTTAAAAACAAAACCAGCGAAGGATGCTTTAGGCAGCAGGAACAAGATTACTTCCATTGTTACAGGGAGCTTCAAACATGTGTGGTCCTTTCTAAAAACGAAACAGCCACCTCAGTGAGCAACCTGCATTTTGTTGGTTTGGTTTTTTAACTGGAATGTTTTCCAAGCTGTTATCACAGCAGCAACATTTATCTCCCAATGGAAGGTGAAGAGACAGCAGCTATAAGGAATGAGTGGTCCAGGGTCAAAAGCACATCGCTGCAAATGTTACCAGGGAGACAGTAATTATTTGCACAGAAAAATGTCACTTTGCTGATCCTGGAGCATTTGAGAAAAATAGGTCAGTTTTTGCAGTGCTCTAGGATCCACAAATTATCTGAATTGAAATGTACCAAAAGGTGTTGCAGGGGTGTGAAAACCTACAAAGATGCTGTCCCTTGTTACTTGTTGAAACAAAATGGAACAAAATGAAGCAGATGGACTCCTGAGTTATACAGCTCATGCCATGCTCTATATATTTTCTGGACACACACGCTGGAAGAAATGAAGATCTAATATTGGACCTGAATTCATTGCAGAGGAAGGCTTCTCTTTGAAAAGCACAGCACGCTACAGACGAAACTGAAGAGCAAATCTTGCTGATGCCAAGACATAAGTGAAAAATTACATCCTCTGCAAACATGCCACAACAAAGCAGACCATTCCTGACACCTCATCAGGATCTCTGTGCCTAACGAAGGAAGGAACTGAAATTAATTTAGTGCCTGTTTGTTTTAGCATCTGGTTACTGTTTCAGGCATGTTTGTACTTTTCACAATCTCCACAAAGCAAAACTGTGGGGTTCAAACTGCATTAGCAGAGCTCCTCTGAGCGGTAGAAGAGACTAGAATTGTTCTGAGATACTTTAAGGCCTCTGTTACTATACAGTCAAAAGCTTTTCTTTTTATTAAAGAGATCTGTACTATTTTTATGAGGTCAGAGACTCTTGTGTGCTCAGTTGCAGATAAGTTTATATTGAATACTGCCATTTTAAATATTCTTTGATGACTTAATTAATATTATGATTTCAGAGAAATGCAGCCCCCTCAGCCTGTAGTGGCATTAACATGCTACAGGAATACCGTCACCTAAATTCAAGACAAGAAACTGATGGTGAAACAGCCTGACACAGAAGCACTTTCAAGAAACAATTTACCTCTTCTTTAAATACCAGTAGACTGTGGCACATCCAAACCCTGTAGCCAAGCCGATATGTGACTGTGGGAGAGGAAGAGAAGAGAGGAAGGTGGGACTGCAGCGGCCATCTTGCCAAGTAATCAGGTGACTGACCTCCTCTGGCTCAAAGACAGGGCCTGTACCACGCTCTGTCCACTTGCAACCTGAAACACACAGTATCCAAGAAGCCCAGGGAGTCCCTGCAGCACAGCCTGCCTGGCATTCTTCACTTCTGGACACTCTTGGGGATTTGTTAAATGTATTGGAAAAAGAGGAGAAACAGAGCCAGCAGTGATTGTAATCAAATTAGTTAGTCATAGTTTTCAGCCCTAGGTAGCGTCATAATGCCAGTCATCCTTTGCTAAAACAAAGAATGGTATCCAAGTCTGTCTTCTCTATAAGCACTCCTAGTGCTTAGAGGAACAAGCAACTTGCACCTTGAGATATTGATACAACTTAGATAAAAGGTGACCCACAAAAAAAAGAAAAGGCACTCCTGTTACAGGAGGTAATGATACGAATGATATGGCAGCTCTCACATATAAACCTTAAGTGGGATCCACCATACATCATCACCTACAGAAAGCTGTATTAGTAACAGATAGCACAGAGCTTCATCACCTTTTGAGCCACAGCAACAGGAAACCTGGATCTGTATGTTTGAAAGCCAGTGACTATGAAGTAGTCCCTACCCTGTGCTATGTGGCAAAGCTCCACCAAAAGCAGAATAGGGTCTAATTCAGTTCTCAGTTTAACCAGCCCAGCATGCTCTTTTTGAACAAAACACACTACATTTTTGATGACATCTTCACATTCTTTCCTGTGAAGGACTCAGCTAAATTATGGCAGCTTCTCAGAGCTGCTCAGAATCTTCTCAGCAATGTCTGGTATTGCTCTGGTCCAGTGCACTGCCCTGACATGCTCACCACAAGTAGTCCTGCAAAGGCAGCACACAGAGTCCTGTCAGAGCAGCAGACTAAGCAGAGGCTGAGCTCAAACACTGCCTGTGATGTTGGTTAGCACCCTTTGCTGGCACAGCTTCAGCCTCTGACAAGTATGGCTCTCCCAGGTGATGCCTGGCCCGCGTGGGGATGGGATAGGACAGGCCACACGCTGCCTCCAGCTGGCTCTCAAACAGAGGCAGCCCCTTTTGGTTTTTGGCCGGGGCTGGAAGCAGAGGTTCAAGCTGTGCTGTGCCACTTGTCCTACAGATCAGAGACCCAGATGCTTAACTGACTAGCACAAATATGGCTGAAAGAACCTTTCTTGGTCTGGATACACGGATTTGTAGTTACACAGTCAAAAGCGGCAGTAAAAGCTGGGAAGTACTATGTGAAACACGCAAAGCAAACACATCCTTTTTCTTGTTCTCTTAATTCCCTGTTCTATCAAGTCTGTTTGAATTGCATTTCCAATTGGTTTACTTTCCTAGTTTTAAATGGATTCTAAGAAACTATTAACCATAAATCTAACTCTAAAGGATGCTATTAAAAATGTAATTTGTGTCCCAAAGTGCACAGATTCACTTAGTCGACTCAAAACAAATGAGAGCAAACACCCTCTCTTACTTGACAGAAATGAAAAAAACAAGTGGCATGTGGCTTTAGGAAATAAAATATTAACCAACATGACATAAGAATCTATGTCTATCGTGAACCCATGAGGCTTTGTTATGCAGCCCTTGAGACAGCTGGAAAGCAAGCAACTGCTCATTCGGTCCATCAGCCTTTGGCTGTCTTTCTTTGTAATCATTTTAGTATTTAACATAAAATTACAGCCAGTAATGAATAGCATAGTGTCTCTTAAAGCAATTACGACTCTGACAACTTTTAACAGGCAGTGACCAACACTTTTGGGAAATCTATTCTGTGGTTTACAATAAATATTTGCTTAACCTGCATAACTCCTACTATTATAAGATCTGTGTAAGTGTTCAGATGTGCGCATAGTAAGGTGAGAAAAAAAGACAAGGAACCACGTTCTGAAAGCCTTAGACTTCAGTAGGTTTGTAGGGTGTTAGCCAAGAAGATAAACCATCCCCTTCTCACAGGGCTGGCAATCCAAAGCCTGAATTTTTCAAACATCCCCACTGTCACAAAGATGATTTGAGTATTTGCACAA
Source organism: Ceryle rudis (assembly GCA_033439905.1). Taxonomy (NCBI): domain Eukaryota; kingdom Metazoa; phylum Chordata; class Aves; order Coraciiformes; family Cerylidae; genus Ceryle; species Ceryle rudis. The sequence goes on from JAAGNO010012142.1 coordinate 137,983, forward strand.
TCCAGTCTCATGAGACCACCTCACTGTGGTCGATTTTGTTTCTGAGGTCGGTTTTGTTTCTGAGGTCTTGGCCCTTCATTCTACAAGCAGCCAAGTATTCAGAATCATGACCACAATCCTTTTTCAGTTCCTACTACCAGAAGCATAAGCAGCACAATGAACGCAGTATGACAGTCTATGACCTGCTAGGGAAAAAGCAAAAAAAAACCCTTGAGGTTTTTCTCTGGAGACAAAGAAAAAAAAAAAAAAAAAAAAAAAAAAAAGAAAAAGACTGAGTACATCATTTATTGAACTTTAATTTTTCTCCTGAACATTCGAACAGCCCTTCAAAATAGCACAGCAATATTCACCGTTCAATAGCTACTGCTATCCATATTGTGACATAAGGATCAAATAAGCACAGCTTATTTTTCAGGGCATACACAGAACTGCTAATACTGCTACTGTAGAATCATTAGAAGGTTTTGAGATCCTGGGGAACAACTAGTTAAGTGTTTTAGGAGGTGAACCACATTTCCCCCATCTCCCCCCGCCACGTCATTCACATGATGCAGAACTTCTTCCAACTGGCAGCAGATAGCATATGATGAACAACTAACAAGCCACAAACATGTTATTCCTCCTTCACATTAATAACTGTGCTGACTTCGCAGGGAACTTCTATCACTAAATATTTTAACTAAGCTGTGTAAAAAACATCACTAACTATAATGAGTAGCTGAAATTCCAGTAATTAAAGCAAAATTCCGACAAAAGAAAATCTTCTGTTAATTCTGTTTTACAGACAACCGAAGTGAACACGGAGCATTTTCCTATACATCATTTCAGTGTTAAAATTTTATTTTCTGCATCATAATACTCTGAACAGGGACGTTAAAAAAAAATGTTACCTTTATCTCTTTTCCAAAATACAATCCCATGCATTTGTCCTGAAATGCCAATGTGACTGACTCTTTGAAGCTGCTGCTGAGGTAGAGCAGCAAGGCATTCATTCAGTGCTCTTATTATTCTCTGGACATTCTGCTCCATTCCCTGCAATCATAAAGCATTATTCTGAGTGTGAAATCATTAGGATTCACTCAGTGTATTTATTAAACAAGGCTGCTCTAGTCTGAAGTAAAGAACAGAATTCATTTAGCTTAATAGCATGTATTAGAATAACATTCACTACTATATTGAAAAATGAAGAAAAAAAAAAGAATGTGAAAAACCCACAAAACCACAAAAACTAGAAACCAGTAGTAGCAAGTTGTGAGACAGCAGCCTCTTACACTGAAGGCCAAAAAATTCTTCATTCCCTCGGTAACCATACTCAAATACTTTTTTTCAAAACTCATTATCACTCGCTACATGCTTTCACTAGTTCACCTTATATATTGCTCTTCTTTTTCTTCACAAAGAGGATCATCTGCGTGTTCTGATGCCATGAAGCCTTACTTCTTCCTAAAGTTCCTCCATACCTACCCACTGCTGATTTTGATGAAGCTGGTACTTCATTTCTGAATACTTTATTCCTAGAACTAGTCAGGAAACTGATCTATTTGACAAATTGACCAAATTGTGCCCTACGAGAAGCTGCGTTCCAGCTTTCAGAGAAGATTTTGAATATTCACATTATTTTGTGACAGTGCGAAGATTATAAACAAAATATTCAAATACAGTCAACATATAGATGGAAACTATTCTGTGCATACATACTTTTGGCTGCATGAATATGACTGCAGGGAGAAAAGTTGGCCTGTTTGGTATCTTTGCTCAGAAATTAGCCCCTGGACTCATTACAACACTAGGCCAGAGGAACGTTGGTGTATCTTTTACAATTCCGATTCATCCTTTCTTAGGATGATGAACACAATGAATGTAAAGATCTTTAACAGGAGTACATGCTCCTGGTTATTTCCACTGGAATTTCCAGTTTTGATTCCATCTCACATTAAAGTGCAAAAGACCCTTCCAATTGGCAAGTGGCTGCTGTTTCCGGACTAGAAGCATCAAAGCGATGGTTCATGGGAGAACAGTTTTAGATTGTCTCATGCAACTTTGCAAAACCTGGGTCCTTCTGAAAACAAGCAGCTTTACTTGACTTTCTTGAACTGTAAACAGAGGGCATTTTAATTGTACTTTCAGACATCCGGACACATGCAGCAAGCGCCTCCATTATCCTAGGCACAAAAACAACCCAGAAGAATCACAGATGTCAGCATAACGCAGAAATACAGCCCAGCCACGCCATGGCAAGGCAGGTACACTGAAATTGCCCACAGTGCTATTTGCCACCCCTTACCTGCGGTCCTGCTTCCAGGCTACTGGTGTGTGCCTGCGTCTCCCTGGAGCAGCTCTCTGCCACCACCTGCCCTTGCTCTGCCCCTACCAACAGGGCTGCCTTAACCGACGTCGTGCCCAGGTCTATGCCCAGCACGCAGGCAGGAGCAGGCCTGCCCCTGCCCAGCGCCTCGCTGCCCGCCATGGCCATGAGAGGGAATCGCTTTCACCTTCACCACCACCAACGGGCCTCTCTACCTGGTGGCCGGGCCGACACCCACCAGACTGAGCCCCTCACGGCTCCTTGCTGCCTCTGAGGGGGCACCTGCCCCAAGAGCCGACGGCGCAAGAAGCGAGGGCTCCCACCCCAGCAGCGCAGGGACTGGGCAGGCTGGCCTGGGAGAGCGGCCCGGACTTTGCCCCTCTGGCCGAAGGCATCTCCCCTCAACAGTACCTGGCCTCTACCCCTCCATCTTGAGCGTGACAAACACTCCCTTTCCCCAATGCTCCCGGGCGACCTGCGCAGCTTTAAACAAAACTTCACCAAACTACCAGAGCGACGAGCCCGCCCTTCGCCCTCAGCTCGCCCTGCCCACAGACCCACCGGCACCGTCCCAGCGCGCGGGCCGCGCTGCCACACCCAAGATGGCAGCCGCGGGCGGCCGCGCTGGGCGGGGAGTCGGTACGTGGGCGCCTGAC
>JAAGNO010012143.1:0-29050 GCA_033439905.1 Ceryle rudis
TTTCTAATTTAAAACCATTGCCCCTCGTCCTTTCACTCCAGGCCTTTGTAAACAGGCCCTCTCCAGTCTTTTTGTAAACTCCCTTAGGTGGCTGTTAGGTCCTCCTGGAGCCTTCTCTTCTCCAGGCTGAATAATCCCAGCTCCCTCGGACTGTCCTTGCAGGAGAGGTGCTCCAGCCCCCTGATCATCCTTGTGTCCCTCCTCTAGACCCGCTCCATCAGGTCCATGTCCTTCTTGTGCTGAAGGCTCCATAGCTGGACGTAGTATTCCAGGTGGAGTCTCTCACTAGAGCAGAGTAGAGGGGCAGAATCCCCTCTCTTGATCTGCTACAATTTTGCAGAACTGTACCTTCATTTGAAAAGGAACTCGGCCTAGGTATGGATCAGTGGGAAATGGGGAAAGGTTAGGAAAGGAAGGTGAAATTAGAACACTGAAATGTATTGAAGGAAGACAGTAAAGCCTGAGAAGTAATTGCAACTAAAATTTGGGGGGCTTAATGTTCTAAAATGGGAACACTGTGCCATGTAAATCCAAGAGGACATACCCAGACTCCACATAAGAATCGTATTGCTTTGGGACTAGCTAGTGTAAATACAGGATATTCTACAAGCTCTCTCTCATTTTGGTTGCAGTGGACCTTTCACCACAGACTGTTTGGAAGTAGCTACTCCCTGGGCATTTAATAGTAATTGGAAACTTTCAAAAAATAAAAAGCGATACAAAAGCATAATAATATATTGATTTTAGTGGTTTATAGCACACTGGTTTCATTTTCTTGAAAAGGAAACAGTTTTAATATCCTAATTCAGCTAAAAATAAAAGCAACCATTTAATTAATTAAAGTTCATGTCACTCAATTAAAGAGTGATATTAGAAATACGCAGACCATTGTTATATGTCTATAAAGCTATCATAAGTACTTGCTGCAGGCTGATTTTTTTTGCATTTCTTAGCTTAAACTCTTTTTTTTTTTGAACTCTAGAAAAATCCATTTTCTGTTTTGATCTAAAGAAGAAAAAAGAAAAAAAGCATCTCAACAAAACTTTTAAAATGTCAATTTTTGAAAAGAAGAAAGACATGAAACTGGTTTAAAAATACTAACAGTACACCAGTGCTGTATAATCTATGGGAGGTTTAATTTATTCATATCTCTAAGAGCTAAACATATCTCATTCTGCACTCAGGCCAGTGACCCCCTTACACATTTTAATTATCGTGTTTATCCCCTGTCTGGGGAGGAAACATGTTGTCTATACAATGGAAGCACAGAAAAGAGTAGTGGAAAGGAACTTGGGAAACAGAGCTATACTTATGTACTACCTGACAAATACATGTAGCTTCTTATAAGGCATCAGTCTTAATTATTGATTCAAAGCCTCTAGCACTAGCAAGAAGTTTATGTTATGTACATAACATAAAGCAAGCTGCTTACAATAGTGGTTTGGTTCAGAGCAGTAGTACAGTTTTCAAACCAGTATCATGCACTATTTCAGTTCTCAGAGCATTTTTCATGCTTGTAAGTTAGAATTCATTCGGAGAAAGCTAATCTGAAAGATCTACAGGTGCACCTCAAATGTGCATCAACACCTGTAAGGAAAATACGGGTTTGAACCAATCATTTATTTTTCATGCAGTTTCAAACTTCATGGATAGTCAGGATGTTCACTCTAGGGGACCAGACTAAATTTAGTCTAGAGGAAAACACCAAAGCACATCAGTGTAGACAGAGGCTTTAGTACCGACTGTTTAGATCTACTGCCAAGCTCCCATTCGCCTGATTACCTGCTGACATAGTTGTAGGCTAAAACCCTTTTGCTTTAAGTTAGGCCCACTACTTCTTCAAGACAGCAAAGGAAAAATTATTCTTAGAAGAACAAATGATTCCCTTTCTCTTTTAAAATAACACTTATACACCAGAACACTGTATCCATGTCTTAATTCAATCTTCTACAGACATCACAACCTAATCCTTCACTCTTCAAAGACTTTTCTCCTTGCTTCCACCTGGAGCTGCTCTAAGTATTCCACACCTTAGAAGAGGTGCAGTGCCCAGCCTTTACTGGCACAGTGTGAAATTCAGGGTTTGTTTCATGTATTTTATAGAAGCTGTTCCTCTTACACAGTCCAAGAAAAGTGTTTTTCCCATGTAGGAAATGGACAAAATGCTGATTCGTACTCACTTAAGACTTACACCACAAATGGTTCTCCAGTGCATGTCGGTGAAGATGATTATTGCTGTCTATGCCCATAGTTTCACACTGAGATGCCTACAAATTTCACCAGTAGATCCCTGTGAAACTTGGATTTTCCATTTTATGATAATTTTTGCTTAATTTTCTACAATAATTTATTAGTGCTTCATTTCATATCATATTTAGATTTCAGAAACGTAAGAAAAATGCTTGTGACGAATGGTTGTATCTTAGTGTATACATGACTGAAATACTCATTTCAAAGTGAAATACACTTTTGAAAAAGTCTAAATGAAAAATTTTTAGCAGTGTGATGATCAGCTTTCAAAGAAATGCCATGAAATTTGATGTGCTTCAGCAAACTGTTTAAAGAGCTGCCATTTTCCTATATAAAGATGTATTATGTCAAATAATTTTAGACCAGCTTCTTATCAAGGATAATTTTATTCTGGATATTGATTTGAGAAAATATTATGTATTTAAAAAACCTAAAAGGTTGGTAACTGTGAGGGGCTGGCTCTGTAAAATGTGGAGGATAGCATCTCCAAGTGAGATAGGACTGTATTTCACATAAATGGATTAGAGTTTAGAAACTGCACAAGTCGGACAGTTATTAAATAATGTGATAATATGCTACGAATTACCAGTGCATGAAAAATGGAGAAAAGTCACTGAAACAGCTCTTCAGACTGTTTTGAATAAACTTCCTTTTTTTTCACAAAGCCCAAAAATATCTCCAAACACAGGATGTTATTAAATAATGTGAATAAAAATATAGTTAAAAGGCATGGAAGTGATGAAAAATTGAACTGTTATTTCCTAAAGTCCTTGTTTTGTTTTGTTTTCATTAGAAGATGTTGAGAATATATGTTTTCATTCCGATTACTTATAGTTCAAAAAGACTCAATAAATGCTGTTAACAGTAGGGCACAAATGTTTCTCCAAGACCTGCAAGTGCTCTCCATATAAAGCAGAAAGCTGGTGGTACCCAGATGATCTCTGGATGCTATTTTGCTCCGACAGCAATGACAGTTCCAAAGTAAGAATTTTCAAATCTTGGTGTTAGGGAAATTCTGATCTGGGGTTTTAAGATGAATCCATGTCATGCATTATTATCAAATTGCGAGCAGAATTCATTCATCTTGTATCCTGAAAGCATGACATAAACATCACTGATTTAGTAATTGTAAACAACTAGATAAGCATCCTTCTGTTTCATACATGAAGTAAAAATAAATCAGGATGACTTACTTTCCTGTGACAGCTTCTGTTTCGTAATTTAAGCTACAACCTTTTTGAAACAGTTATTAAAAGTGACATACATTGGACTCAACTGTGTTAAAGGTCTTTTCCAACTGAAATGATTCTGTATTCCTGTGTTAATTAACTAATATTTATATACAGCTAGCATAGGGGTAGTTATTATTATCCATAGTTGCTGGACTTTATACTTGAGGCAGATGAGAAGTGTTCACACATTCTCTTCAGACACTGGAGCAGTCACCCAGAACAAGCAGGAAAGAATGAAACATAACTGAATTACTTTCCGCTCATTTCTCTTTCACACCCTCAGCCACACACAACAACTGAATACCTAGAGTGATCTCCTTTTAAACTCTCTATACACTTCCCTTTCCATTTTGTCTAACTACTTCCCAAAAACCAAACTGAGCCCTAGGCCATGGATCTCACCTGAGATTTGCTTGCACTGACCTGTGCACCACTTGTTGGTTATGTACCTTCCTACTGTATACTTTTATCTATTTATTTCACAAGTGAGAGCTGGGGCCTGTCTGCTTCTTTCTGTGCAGTGCCCAGCACTATCAGGCCCCGCTCACTATCAGCAATTGTGAAAAACTTTTAATGAACCTGTAGCTCCAGTACAATTTCTGGAAGACAAAGCTGCTGCTGTGTGTTAAGAGAAGAAATACAGCAATGCGCTACCACTCTGGTATTCACTTTTCTTCTATTCTTTAGCTAGTTTACTGTGCACTGATAGACTATGGGTCTGCTTCTCAGTTATGCTAATAATGCTTTGACAGCATGAAAGCTCTTAAAGTCGATGTAAACCATTCACCGAGAATACACTTTCTATAGGGAGCCCTTATCCTGCAGCCCCTGCATAGCATCAAAAAGGCTAAGGGGTTTTACTGAAGCATTGCTTCCAGAGCCCAAATATGGGCAAAGCTGGGAGCTCAAACAGTTTCAGCCTGTGGACTATACATTATTGCAGGGAATCTGCTAAAGGTACGTAAAGAAAATACGTGTTTTGTCAAGCTTTAGTCCTCAGCACACAGGCCATATGTCCATTGAGAAACCCTTGCAAACTGGAAGTTATCAAGAAGTTTGCAATGTTAGTCTTTGCTCCCATATTTGGCCAGGGACAACAGAAAGTAAATTCATGTACAGAAAGCACAAGACTCCGTCTGCGCCAGGAAAATAGGTGCTTTACAGTCCTGTCTGCACTCCTCCCACTTGGTCAGTTGTATTAACTGAGATTCAGGTGCCAGAGTATGAACAAAGTCTGGATTGTGCTTTTGCATTCTATTGAATAATAATATAAAAAAAAAAGCCATCTGCAAAAATAGGCGATTAAAAATACCTGCTTAGAAATATCCATTTGAAAGGTGATTACACATTTGTATTTTTTCCCTGGCAGCTGAATGTGGCAGTTTATGGAATATATATGCTTTTCTTCTTCCAAATTCCTCCCAGTAAGTAGAGGAGGTCATCTGCCTTTATTGCCAGCATTTGATCTACAGCAATTCACTGTCCTTTAGCAGCATGAAAAGCCTCTAATCAACCGGTAGTGGGGACCCCAGCTGGAAAATGCAGTATACAGTAGTGAAGATGGTACCTGTTCAGAATGAAAATGTACTGCTATACTTCCTTAAAGCTACAGGTAGCAAATCACCACTCCCTGCAGTTTATTCAGTTTGGATTTGATCTTTATAAAACTGGGGTTCTGAGAATTTCTAGCTCTTGGAAGGTTTCAGTGTTTGCAAGACCAAGGATTTGCATACAACCGTTCTTTCATTTTTTCCCCTCTATTCTTTTGAGTAATTTATGTAAAGAAAAAATATACACATCTGAATGGCACCCCTACTTATCTAACAAAGAAAAGAGAAGAAGATGTAAAGCATGCAAACACTTTTTGTGTGTATAATTTTACAGCTGTTGGCAGTCTCCCGCAAATGTCTCTTCTCAGGCAGAAATTAAACACTAGGAAAGACACAGACATGACTGTTTACTGGTAAGGACAGGACCCAAGACATACCCTCTACAACAACAGCATATGACAACACTGTTGCCTGAAGATGTCTTCATAAATGCACTTAACAGATCTATCAGATGGGATACTTCACACACTAATTCCTCAAGGCACTGTAGAGAAGAATTAATCATCTGTATGCAGAAGAAAAGATGCAGACAGCAACTATAAAAAGAAGGCGCACACATGTAACTCTTACATTCTTATGTCTTTTAGCAACTGCAATGAACGCTGCCAAACAACAAGAGGTTGCCTCAATAAATGCACCCAGGGAACCAGTGAAGCTAAGTGAAACTGTGCCTAAGACACTACAGCAGTCAGCAGGGAACAGCCTGCAGTCAGAAGGTGAGGATTTGCACTAATATAGTTGACAACCCCTAAAAGCCAAAGCAAACCAAAACTGACCAGCCGTCATTGGACCACAGCACCGCTGGTGAAAAGCAAAGGAGAGAGGGGACAAAGACCCAATTAATGACCTTCATCCAGATGTGAGGTAGTGCTTTGGGGAACTATGGGGCAGGCCCGAACTTTCTGGCCCCGCTCACATGCAAGACAGTGAGGAACGGATGAAACACAAAGGACAAAACTAGCTGTCCACACCATGTACTAGGCCCACTCCACGTACATACTGAAATCAGATTATTCTTGCCTGTGAAAGTAGAGTTGTTACCAGAGCTGAAAACTTCTGGTAAGTTTTCAGCTAAGATGTCTTGGCTAAGAAGAAACCAGAGTAATTTTACATGTGGAGACCAAATACCTATACATAATGCTTTCTTCTCTACAAAGAAGGAGTGGAAGAAATGAATGTGACAGGGCAACCTGTGCTTTCAACACTCTCCTGATCCATGTTAGCTTTACCCTGACCCTTCTACTGAGTGAATAGCACTGCTGCTTTGACCCCTCACTCCGGGAGTAGATCTTTGTGCTGCATCTCTGGCTCACAAGCTCATCTGTGTTACTACCTGTAAAGCTTTTTTCCTCCGGGAGACTGTCAATACTTGATAAAATAATTCAAAAAGAGCTGCCATATAAACAAAGCATTATTTATTCATTCGGCCAAAGCACTTAGAGCAAAAGGATCAAATAACACACAGCACTATAAATATTTTTTCCTTTACCAAATGCTTGATCTTTCAAGCATTATCACCCTCTTTTCATTATGGCTACTCCCATCTTTGGCTAGGAGAAACATATGTTATACTGTGTGACACTACGAAGCCCTGTCAGCATTCACAGACATTTTCAGGGCAGTGCCGGGAAACTACTCAGCTCCATTTCTCCCTTTTCATCACCAGGGCAGGGCTGGGAACTGTAAAATTTTTCAAGAAAGTTGGAAGCAGAATACCAGTACTCCACCCCATTAATACATTTCCCATCGTTTCCCTCAGGACATCAGGTATTTTCTCGATTATCTTTGCTATTACTGTATGTGAGGGAGGAAGGAAGTTTTCCCAATACTCGTCATTGCTTTTAACTCTTTACAGAGAGGAAAATGTTAGAAAGGTAAACTGAGGTACACATGAAAGAGAGAGAATAATTTTTTATTCTTTATTCTCTTTGTGTCCTCACTTTCCTTGACTTGTGTGACTGAGTCAGAGAAACCCTGCTGTGCAGTGTACAAGTAGGGATATTAATGAAGATTTGTTTGATTTAAAAGCAACATAGACAGATGCCTAGGAGGGAAGTTCTTGTTCTCTTTTTGAGGTTTGTTTTTTTTTTTTTTTTAATAACGATCCATAAATTCTTGTTTGTCTTTAGAATACAGCTAAACCCTAAGAAAGGATGACATACCACATATTTTAAATAGCTACTATAATAATCAATTTCATGGGTTCTCCAAGGTTGAGAGCAAATTAACCAATCAACCTCCACTTTAATCAACTCTTAGGTGATTAGGGCAAGTGATTTGCAAGGCAGCACAAACAACACATCAGCTTGCTGAGTTTCTGCTGACTCAAGAAGCCTTCTGTGTTTGCATAATAGATATAATAAAGATTGAGAACTACAGCTGTGGAAGGCTGCCTGATATGAAATATCCTGTGAAGGATGTTCTGCTGCTGCCATACAAATAACTCAGGTTGGATATATGTTTTGTTTGCACACATGCCCAATTACTGGGTAGTACCTCCCAGAGTGCAGCATTTCAAAATAATAATAAAAACCATAGGCTGCCTCTATTTAACAGTAAATACCTAATATGACTAATCAAGCAGTTCTGTTCAATACCATTGTGCTTCTTCCTCATACAAAGCTCTTCTAACCATCTTAAATACCCTTCTGAGGAAAAAAACCCCACACTTCTGAATGTCAAGAGTTCCTCAGGCTCCAGTCTTTATGTGATGATGTAGAGAGAGGAGAGATACCTAGTACTGCTGTAACCAGTAGGTGGTTTAAATAAACTCTTTGAATTCTGGCAATATAAAAGGGTTAAGTCCAGGATGCAGAAGCCTTTACTGTGGTGAGCACCTGCAGACTCGGGTGTTCCTCCAACAAAGGTGCAGATGTTCAGTATTCCTGGGGATTTATCCTAATAACATTAATAGCAACAGCAATTGTTTAGGTACTTTCTCCAAAGAGAACATGTGCAGATACATGAAATAATTACACAACTGAGTCTAGGCATTTAAAATAACAGAAACTACTTGTAACTACACAGTGCCTCACGTGCACATACTCAGTTCCTCACAAATACAGGGACAGTTATATGCTGCAGTGTAAGAATCACAGCTGGCCCTCGTGCTAAAGCCATCTCTTCTCTCCTGCCTAACAGTTACACCTCCTGCCTCACTGAATCTCAGCAGTATTTTCTGGTCTCTTTTTGCCTCAGACATATTATCACAGTCATAATCTCATATAATCAACAAATAAATGCTGGGTAGTCAGATGTCTGGTCCACTTGAGGATATGGGAATCTCAGCTACTTTCACAGGCTCCTGTCATTCTGTGTTTCAGCAAGAACAACATCTTGACAGCGTGAGCAAATCGTCACGAGCTAGCATTTGTCTGAATTTTCAGTGTCAGCAGAGACAATCACTGTAGCTTTTGAAGCTAGACAAGAAACTTTCAGGCTTCAAAGCTAAATCCTTCAGAACAAGAAATTGCACTGGGTGCGACTGAGGTGGGTTTAACACACACACTCCCTCACACAGCTGACACAGAAAACCTTCTAGAAGCAACTGTTGCTTAATGTCTAGCCAAGCATTGCACGTGCTTTGGTAGTCAGCGTTTTTTGACAAAACTGACTTGAGTATCTCGTCAGTAGCTTGCAGCTTTTAAGGCAGACGTAACATAGGGTCCAGCTCAACACCCATAGAAATCACCAAAGGCTCCTAGAAATTAACAAAGGGCTTATATACAAATTTCCAGCCAAGAAATATTTCTACTCTGTATACAAGCACCTAAAATATGTTTAAGTAAGAAAATTGAGATTCAGAGACACAGAATGCTTTAAAAATCCCAAATGAAGATGTGCTGTACAGCATTATAGAGACAGTAATGCTTTTTCCTCAGGAACTTAAAATCTAAAGCTAACTGCTACTGCAAGATGAGGCAGAAATTACCAAAGAGATATGAAGGGAATACAACATGCCTTTCTCCAATCTGGTATCCTTGCTTTACTTATTAACTGTGTTAAATACATGGTCAAGGAGAGGAGCAGTGGAAAACTCACTTTGTAGTTGAACTCAGCTAAGGTGAATTTAAGGTTTAGTTTATCAGCTTCACAGGGATGGAAGCTGTGCCAGCTGGATAGTCCCCAGGTGTCATGCAGGCAGTCCTGAAGTCTGCTGTGAGGCAGGACTGGGCTGAGCCCCACAACTCTGACCAGGGCACACACTCTACCTTCCAGGCAAGGAAGTTTGGCCCTCTTCTGCAGTCTGCAGAGGCCGGAAAAGGAATGAGAATACTACCCATAAAGTCTATGGAAATTATTTCAAACCTGCTGGTCCTTTTTTCTGATTGAAACTGTCTAACCTCCTCAGAACAACCAAAGGAAGAATCCAGGTTTACAGAGAACTGTTTAACAGGATTTTAGAAAGGAAAGCTATCTCTGTGTATAAAATGTGCACATATATGCCTTTGCCAGAACAAAGTCTGGAACACAAACAGAAGCAATACAGGGGAAGGAGCACAAGCTACAAAGAGAAAAAAAACACTTGAGTGAATTCTGCACAACAAATGGGTTGACAGTCAAAATTTGAGATATGGGAAAAAACATTACAGGACAAAGAAACAATAATTATAATAATAAATGTTGCAAACATTCACTTCATATTGTAAACTTTCACCTCAGGGGTTTTTTTTACTAATTTGAAATTTATGAGTTTATTACTGTGCAAAACTTAGAAGTGCAACAGCATGCAACTCATCAGCACAATATTGCTGTAAACATACACTATGATGCTGCACCTAATCCCAGTTAAATGTGGCATATAAAAAAGTATAATCAAATATTGATGTTTATTGCATTTTTTCTCTTTCAGATCCCTCATACAAAAATTGGAAAATAAATACAAATATATTATTTTCTTTAAAAAAGAAGCAAGCATAGGAGGCATACGAGAAACCCTAGTCACATAATAACGTTTTCCTCATATGCTTCCATGTATTATTATTCTAGATACCATTAATAGGTCTTCATTTAATATAAAAACCTGAAACTGTGCATCTCCAAGAACATATTAAAATATGCTTGATTTTAAGCATTTTTTTCTTAATGTACATAAAATTCACATGCATATTTAAGTAGTTTTAACAACTGAACTGAGTTGTTAAAGACAGCAAAAAAATAATCCACAAAATAAACCTGACAGAAATTTAGAAGCTCTACTTCTGAGTAGCCTTCAGCTAGCAAGATAGTAACCCACCGAGGGAGTTTATAATAACCTTCATTTTGTAAAATAATATAGATTTTATAAAGCTTGCAACTATCTTATTATGGCTTTCCCGGGTATGTATGATATCACAGTCTGCAGAATGCATTACGACCATGCACAACACGAGAACATGCATATAACCACAACTAATCTTCAACTCGTGTGAACCTGAATCTTCTTAGGATAAATATTACTCCATAAAAAATCTAAATAGAAATTAGTCTATATAAAACTATCAACTGAAAAAAACCAAAGTCTGCTTTTTCATAAAGGAAAACAATGAAAGGTATTCCTTTAAAAGTCATTATTTTCATTTTTACATGTATTTATTTACAGATTTATGCGTATTTATGTTCAGACTGTTCTCAAGCTTAATCAGATCAATATGCTTGTAAATGTGCACTTATTTTCACAAACTTGTGCGAGCTACTGATCTCTGTAGCCCTAATAAAAAGAACTGTGTGGCAATTAGATCTAACCCACCCATATATATAAGCACTATTACATACTGGGTGCAAATTATCAGCGCAAACCATTAGAGTTATAACAACAAGATCTGGAACATGCTGGATATCTGGTTACATTAACATGCAATTCAGCATACCTTAGGAAATTAAAGGAAACATTATCCAAAGAAAACTAATCACTGTTTATTACTATTATAATGCCTTCATTTTTTTTCAAATCTTTCCTTCCTTTTGTCACATAAGACATTTTAAAATCAAGCTGTGAAACAAGAAATACTGAGTGGTAAATCTCTCAATCAACTTTACATTCAGGAACTTGAAAAGCAAGTCACTTATAATGTTTCTCCATTTGAATTTTGTGGAAAAGACTAACTTTGAATTAGTGTTTTGAAAGAGAAAGAAAAAAAAAAAAGACAGGTGCCAATACCAGCCTAAAGTAGCTGGTGCAATAAAATAGCATCTGTTCATAGAAGTCTTCAGACTCTCACCACTGCTCATGTGAACAGGCTGATGTGTATTTTTGTACTATCTTCAGAGTGGTCTGCTACTTGTTATGAGAAGAAAAGCAGGAGGTGTACTCCCCATCTGTTCTGTAAATCTTCACACACACAGGTAGGAGAGCCCATGCTGGGAGGACTGGTGGCCAGGCCACTTTGGGGCTCATCCACACCACCGCTGGTTTCCATCCCGACTGGCCTCTCGAGGAGCAAGCCCACAATCAGCCTGAACCATGTAGGTCACTAACAGCACAAAACCAAGAGTGCTCTTGAGTTGCCTTTAGGCTGTAGGAAGAAATTCAAAGGAATAATGCTCAGGGCAGTTGGGAGTGAGCCAGAGGAAAGGAAGGGCCTACATATCAGCATGAGAAATTACTCATCAGCACAGTAATCACCCACAGGGCTCTCAGGGTTAATCAATTAATACTTTATGTAAATCGCACATGAATGTGTCACCTGTTTGCTGGCATGGTGGTCTTTAGCAGTCTGTCTGTTACTGGATTATTTTAACATTCTCGTGAGGCTCATGACCCTGTAAGGGCACTGCACTGTTGTACAGTTTCTTACCACGCCTGAGCTCAGGAGCACTGCAGAAGCACACCCAGAACTGTTATTCATTACAGCTCTATTAACAGTGTCAGACATTAGGAGCACCAAATTTCAATACCACCAGCCTGCTCAGGTACAGAAAGACTAGTATCTTTTAAAACACATTTCAAAACAAAACAAATCACTATCACAGTTTAGTTACTTATTTACTGCACTTTGAATTCAAGCAATATTTGTATCAGGCCATTTACTTTATTCCTACTCATAAACTCTTATTTCCTAGTTATATGAAGCTTATATTACTTTGAACCACACCGAAAGTAGGAAATAATGTTCTCAGTGAAGACACTTGGTAACAGAGTTGATTTCTGTAGTGAGACAGACAGATAGTTAGCTCTACATACAAATTCACCACCAACTCCAAATTATCTTCTTTAGAAACCACATTAATAAGGCAAGGCCACAGGCCATGGCTCCATACCTCAACAGAAGTTTGGTCTTTGCTCTCAGAAGTGGAACTTTGCTCTTTTGGTGAGGATGACCAGGTCTCAGCTTCTGCTCTGAAGAAAAGTATTTACCTGAGGAGTTTGACTTTCCTGTTTGTTTTCAATGTTTGCTCACATATGTAAAAGTAAGCACATATGTGCCTTAAAGAGATTTCTTTAAGGCTTAAAACCATTATTATTTGCCCCAAGAGGACAACATTCGGTTATTATGAAGTAATGACATAAATTGTTTTATGTGAAATGCTTTTAATTCCATAATTGCATATTTTAATCATACCACACAAAAAGGAAACTAGCCATTAGTCTCTTCCAGGGACTTAACAGAAGTAACATCAAACTTTGCCTTTAACTCTGGCCTTTTAATGCACAGACTTTAAAACATGGCCAAGAAGCTATACAGCTGGCACCTTTGTTCTTACTGTATTAATCTGTTCCCATACAGTGCGAAGTCTTAGGTAAGGAATCACTGACATTGGGTATCATTCTCAGGGAAGTTTTAACTTCATCGTACTGTGGTTTATATTGATGGCATGGTTTTGCAGAACTAAAACAGACACCTGTCCTGGCTCAAAGGCATGTCTTTCACATGAGTCAGCTAAGAAAGTAACATGAATAGGAATTTGTTACTGAATTTTATGCACACTAAAAAGTCACCATTTATATAATATAGTTCAAGACTGGTCTGATCCTTAGGATGCTACAGTATATTATCTTGCAGTGCTGTGCCAAATAATAAGAGCTGGCTGTGGGTGAGTTAGGCTGGGTACCAGAAAAGAGTACAGGCATATTTGCATGCAGTCTAGTAATGCATAGTGACCCCATCTACCTTTTTTCTAAGCTAATATATCAGCTGATATCATTCTGATGGAAAGTTAGTCTAATCAAATTACTACTGCTTCTATTAACTAAGTTAAACCCAGTTATTTATACATTGTAGGCATGTGGGTATCCCTTCTGAGTCCTAGAAAGCAAATACAATATGAAAAATATCACCAATACAGGCTTTTTAAACAGCAATGTTTCTGGTCAGTCCAGCACCATGCACCCAGCATTCAGTGATTGTTCAGATCGTCCACCAAGACTAGAGACATCCTTACAAAACTGTTATTTCTCACTCAGGCCACACAATTTTATCTGAGCTACCCAAAAGTAGGGGTTAAACAGGTTATTTGACCAGCTTCCTTTCTCCTGAGCAGTCCAGCATAGCCCAAGGGAGAGGACTTAGCTCAGGAATGCTGATGAGATTCCACATTTAGCTCTCTGCTGAAGAGATTGTTTCTCTAGCCTCTCCCTTTCATACGGTTTCTGCCTTTCCAGTCCTCTTGCACTGCCTGCACTCAGCCAAGGTACTCATAAAGACAGTGATCTCATTTTTGTTCTCCTCCTGAGACCTGGACTTCAGGGGGTTATGTGCTTTGTCATACACAGCAGGGCTGCTCTTGGTCTCTCGCTCTGAGCGAACAAGCACGGCTGTCTATGTGCTGTAAGGGAGTGTGCCCTGTTTCCCCCTCACAGCCGACCTGCTGCTACCAAATGGACTACTGCCAGAGGGATAACCCTGCTGACTGGATTCAAACAGCAAGCGAGTCCAAAGAAAAGAGTCCATCTGTTATCCTCATGGGGAACAGGAAGGGTTTTAATCCATGGAACTCAGCCTTTACTCCCTGTTCTCATGAACAATCCCTTTATGTTCTTCACAACAGAATACAGAGGAGGACTCAATGCAAGCAGATTTCTAGATAATTATACCAGTTCAAATATATTTTATTAGATTCCCCCACATACTTGCCTGATGGCTTTTTGAGGCCAAAGTTGAAAGATGCTATGATTTTAGAGGCAATGAAAAAGTGTCTCATTCTGGTTTAGCTTAAGAGCAAGCAACATACAAAACTCCTTAAAGAAATCTGCTGCTGTAACAGCCCCAAACCAGTGTGCACTGAAATCATTATTTCCTGCACCACTCCTTCCTGGCTAAAGACACTCAAGACTCTAACCCATTTTTGTCACTCTTTAAGATCTCACAAACTATTATTGCAGCCACTAAATTAGGATAGACGATTAGCTACTTTTTGTCACTAATCCTATGTTTGTCTTAACATCTCACCATTTTCAGTCTTCATTACAGTCTATAAATAGAAAATTAAAGAGTTCAGGCTAGTCAGGCTTATCAGGTCTCCAGTACTAGACAAGACCGAAAGCATCAACATGTCAGCTCCAGAGAGGATCTGACAAGGGCTGGAAGCTGTACGTCTAAGAAATAAAACATTATTTAGAACAAAACAGGTACCATTTTATAAATACCTCTCTACTAAATGTATTATGGGAAAACAATTCCTGCTTTCTCATACTTACTGAATACTTGTCATGAATTTCTGGTCTGTACACATGCATGTTTTCACTGGCACTCTAAGTCACGTGACAAGAATTAATACTATAACTTTAGCATACTCATTAAAATATTTATTCTAAATGACTTCTCAGAACCTAACCTTCATTCCTTCACTCATTCCCTTTTGCTTTCTTATCAATATGATATGGCATATAAGAGAGAATATCTATTTGAGCCATGCCTTAACTACAACTGTAAATTATGTCTCTAAGTTAAGTCACACCAAACAAGTCCCATCTAGTAAACTATAACATGAAATCCAAGGTTTAGTTTGCTAACCCTCCTGATGACTTCACGTGATTAGTCTTTGTGTTACTAAGATGATGTTATGGTACTGATCTTAAACAGGAAGAGACTGTTTCAGAGATGAGTCTATAAGCAATCATAAAGCAATTTAGCTATCCTGACTCATTTAAAAGCTGCCAAAGTTTCTTAACCCCTTTACCATTCTAGGACAACTGATTCTGAACAGTCTAATTTTTAAGACATATGATACCGAGTTGTATTTCTATCAGTCCTATCTTTATTGACAAATAGTCCTTTTTCTCTTCTGGTCTTCCCTTGTAGGAAAAGGAGGAATCATTTTATTAGGCTAAACAAATAAAGATTTTTCCTTCCTTTATGGAGTAGGATGTACATTTCCCTGTTCATCCCAGTAAACCTTTTCTGTTCAACTTGAAATCATCTTTCTTGCTTAAAAGACCAATGTACTCACCATTCCAAAAGAAATCTTACTTGAATTTACTGCAATGTTATCAGTGTTTATTCATATGAATTATTTCACCAGACTCACCCTCAGATTACACCTTTTCCACAGCTGTATTGCACTGGTGACTCATAGTTCTCCCATCATCAACTAAAAGGCCCAGAGTTTTTCCTTCCTCCATTGTTTCCATTTGTATAGCTTCTGGATTATGGTATGAATTCTTGCTTTACAATTCAAACGCTAAATTAAATCTCACTTCTATTAATAGAAGCACCCAGTTAATAGCAGCATCCAGTTCTTCTCTGACATTTTTCTGCTTATAGGCAGTGCCTCCCTTATCCACTCCTCATCATCTGTTACTAACTCATGTCTATTTTCCGTATCCAGGACGTTAATGAAAATATTAAGATTAGTCCTAAGAGTGGTCCCTGAGGACCTTCCTGCCTGTAGCTTTACTTCCCCTTTTAGCACAACCCTCTTGTCAGTTCTTTCTAGGCAGTGCCTTATCCACTTTACAGTTCTTGCACTAATCCCCATCTTGCCGGCCTTCACCAATAATTTCCCATGTGGCACCATACCAATTGCTGTACCGAAGGCCAGAAAGACTGGAACTACCACATTTCCCTTTTCTTCAAAACAGCTGTTAGAAAAATCTGAGAATGAAGGGTTGAGTTTAGATAAAAATCTCCGTAAGAAATAGGTACTGTATTGGAGGGAATAACAGGAAAACAAACACTGAGGGAGAGAAAAAAAAAAAAAAAAAAAAAAGGTAGGCATTGGGATGCCTTGGGCCTTTGAACTAAAACAGGCAGCATTTAGATTTCCCACAGATGATTTGGAAGACTACAGTGAAACACTGGTTCCTAAACTAAATTTTTTTCAGAATAGTACCAGTGAAAAAAAAGGCTTTGAGAAGTACAGAAATCAGGTGGGAGAGAAACTCCCCATGAACACTCCTAGGCAATTATGCTGCAGAGTCTGATGAGAAGTGAAAGTTGACTCACTTGTGTTTCCGGCAGATAGGCCTGGCCACCTTCAATGCATGGATCACTAACAGCGATGAAATTATTATCCATCTGTGTGATGTGGTTACACTACTAAATTAAGCTAATTGAGGTGCCTCCTCTTTTCTTTCCTCTTCAGCTCCTAAGACTTCCAAGCGTATTCAACAATTCTTCTGACAGAAACAGAAACTTCATCTTTTGCTGCCTCACACCCTGCATGATGCACATGCACAGTGACTACTTACAGTGGAGGGACTGGTTTGTACCAGACAACTCATACAGACAATTTAGCTACTTTGGTTTCCCTGTTACAGATTTATTCTCACATAGATTAAGAGATTACCCCTGGTTTTTGGCATGGACTTGTTGATCTGATGTATTTTAAAAGAGCAGCATAGGGTATTATGATCTGGCAAACTATGTATATTCACACCTCCTGCATGCTTCAAGTGGGAACTTCATTTCAGACCCGAGTAAATTGGCATGGCAGAAGCAGTAGGGAGGCAACTTAAGGGAGAAATGTTAGGGACCAGCCTAGTAGCAGAGTGGCCCCAGCCTTTTTTTCCAGCATCAAAAATGAAATAAGAGATGTCAAAATCCTTTGTTATACCTCTATTGTGACCTGCCTATAGATTAGGATGTTTGAATTTCATCTCCCTGCCTTCACTAAGAGTCTGTTTGAAAGCCTGATGACATTGGCTTTGTGTGGATGAGGTGGATTTCCCCTGTAGTGCATGCTGGAACAGTAACACTTAAAATGCAAAACGCAAACATTTTCTTAACAGTGCGAAATGTCCTCGTTATTCAAAGGCATGGAAACAGGCCAGAAAGTCTGCTCAGATTAGCACCGAACCATTCAAGCCAGCTGTACAAAAGCAGTTATTATAACATGTGAGAATGTACAGCTAAAAGTGACGACTCCATTAACTGTAGGAACACAAGCAATGACAGTATAGATAGTTTATAGTACTTAATCCCTATAATCTGAAAGGTGAGAAAGGATCAAGGGGACTGCATTAACTAAAATGTATCTGATTTTGAGATTATGGCCGCTGCTGAGAGATAATCAAGCACATATTTTAAAACAGTGGGTAAAATGGAAAGGAATCATTTCATACCTGCCACTGGATTTACTTATCCCAGAAAGAATAGTGTCTCAGATGATGTCTGACCAGGAAATAGTACAGAAGCAAGGAACTCGGGGTTCTCTCATGTCCTTCAAAAGACAATCAGTACCATTTAAAAGAAAACAATATTAGAAGAAATCAGCCTCAATGGTCTGAAGAGCCTTTTTTTCATGCTGACTTTCCTGATGTTCTTCATAATGTGTCTTTTTTTAAACATTACACCCCTCAATTAACTCAATTAACAATTAATTGCTGTGTGTGCCATATGAATTATGCTGCATGCGATGCAAATTCAGATTCCTAGCACTGAACAAACCTAAGGGTGTTCCAGAACCTGGTGTAATTACAAAAGTAGTCCCTGTAGATCGAAGAAGAAAATTAATAACATCTACTTTTTCAATCCTGGTTGGTTTGTATGGTACTCCTGTGCGAAGTTCCCCTTGGGCTGTCCTGCAAGTGCAGTATCAGTGAAGATCCTCACCTGGTGTAAATGAGCACAGTTGAGGAGAAATCAATGGAGGTAGCCCAGTTTACATCAGCAGCAGCTGTTGCTCTAACCAATTTCTCCCGATTCTTTGTCGAGTCCTCTATTGAAATTATCTTACTGAACAAAAATCTGTGTGGAAAATACTACAAAGCAAAACAAGTCTTGCAATCTACTATGCTGTGAATTATTCACCTGTTAAAGGTACCACATTTACCCAAACCAGCAAGAACAGGAGGAGGCTGCAGAAAATTAGTGCATTGAAATAAATGGCAACTTGCAGAACAGTAGACAAAGGACTATTTCTCTAACTCTTTATGTTCTATAACAGTGTTTTTAAGAGATAATAAATAATATATGTTAGGAGGTAGTTGAGATTCCGAGTGATTTTTGATTATTTTGGAATAGTAAGTCTCTCAAATGTAAAAAAAAATAGCTATTTAATGACAATTATGTACATCTAGCTCAAAGCTACTGATTTTAGAGATGCATCTTAGGCTGGGAACATATTTGATCAACAAACACCCAAACACTATAACTTCCAGGTTTTAACAAACCCAACAGAGTGTTAGCCTTGATAGCAAGGTGATCAGTGGGAATTTTCACTAAATACAAGATGAGAGAAAACAAACCAAGCATGATAAGATGTTCCTTATGCATTTCTTAGCTAATGAGCTATTTTCAGTTTAGAGAGGAGCAAATTAACCATTCCTAATTCTCTAACTTTCCAAATCTGCAGATCATGGTGGGGTGCGGTTCCAGGGGAGAGGGGATCCTGGAGAAGCAGAGACAAGGAAGGCTTGGAGGAGCAGGAAGAGCAGAAATAGAGAAGACTAAAAACAAGGAGGGAAGACAAGATATGTCCAGTGTCACAGCTGACTGGCATGTCGGATCAACCGTTCTTAAAGCCTACAAGCTTTCAGTGGGCATTTGCCCCAGTTCAAGAGAATTTAGGCTAATGCAAAGCTTTGCATTTAAGCAAATTTGACACTGAGCCTGACTAAATTAAATATTCAGCTTTCATAGTTTATTTTTCCTTCAGTACAAGATATAAAATTGCAAGAGAACACTAAAGAGAATTTGGGCCAGAAAGCCTCAAATCCCACTCTAGTAGTTGACATATAAAGATCCCTAAAGAGTCTGGGGATTGACAGTCTAGTAAGATTCTCTTCAAACATGTTTTTTCCCTTAGTTTAATTATTTTCACAACAAGCGTCAACATAAATAAAAACAGATCCTTTTTTTAACTACTTCATTTCAACCGTAGCTTAAACAGACTCAGTGATTCAATATTCTATCTTCTTAATCTAGAATGTTTCATAGAATCATAGAATGGCAGGGGTTAGAAGAGACCTCTGTAGATCATCGAGCCCAACCCCCCTGCCAGCGCAGGAACACCCAGGGCAGCCCACACAGGAACAGATCCAGGCAGGGCTTGAAAGTCTCCAGAGAAGGAGACTCCACAACCTCTCTAGGCAGCCTGTTCCAGGCCCTGTCACTCTCACAGTGAAGTTTTTTCCTCATGATGAGGTGGAACTTCCTGTGTTTCCCCTTGCTGCCATCACCTCTCATCCTATCACAGGGTGCCACTGAAAAGAGACTTGACACCCACCCTGCAGCTATTTGTAAACATTCGTAAGACCCCCTCTCAATCTTCTCTTCTCCAGGCTGAACAGCCCCAGGGCTCTCAGCCTTCCCTCCTAACAGAGATGTTCCAGTCCCTTAATCATCTTGGTAGCTCTCCATTGGACTCTCTCCAGTATTTTCCTGTCCCTCTAGAACTGGGGAGATGTTCTATTTAACATCTACTTAACAAAGAAGTGCTGTAACCTGTGCAATTACAGGAAAGCAGAATTTCTGAAACACGCTGAGCACACTAAATGAAACTAATAAGATTATGATCTTCAGCAGCTTTGTCATTGTACTTGCTGTGCCCAAGCACTCTAAGAAACTTCTGAGTCTTCACAAATAGGAGGAAAGATGGGTTACAAGGCCACGAAATGCCCGTGGTTAGTGTCCTGCTCCTGCCTGTGCTGTCAGGGATATTTATGCAGTCCTGGTCTGTCATGTGAGTAGCGAAACATATTTAGTACAAAGTATGTATGAAATACAAGAATGTGAATATTTTCACTGTGCAGAAGAAAGGTGAGGGTTGAGAGCAATGATGTGATTTTCCTGAGACAACTAAAAAGAAAATAATCTGTGAAATCAAGGGTAGTGAATTCAGCATGGCCAAATTTAGGCTCCCTCCTCCACAACATGGGCTAAGTAAAATTCTACCTCCAGTTTTAAGCTAGCAAACGCACTCATTTACCCAACAAGTGGGGAGAGAAGAAGAATCCAGCTCCTTTGTTAATATACTGTAAACACAGAACTCTTTGCAGGAATAAAGATCTGAAGACTCAAACTCAATAGATACTAAGTGCCACATGAATTTAAAAAGTGACTTTAAAAAACCTGCTACCAAAGCTCCTCATCCTTAATATTTCTGGCTTCTGGGTGGTTGGTATTTCCTTGCTGCCTCTAAAGGGAATCCTTAATGTTATCTTTGCTTTGCTGCCTCTTTGTCTCCCCCTTCTTTTATCTCTTCATATAGAGACAAGTGCTGTAGTCTCTACTGAAAAGTGAAGTACAACAGTCTAATTGTTAATCAGCCAGTAGAGAGTAGCTGATAAAGCAAAATGCCAGGATGACTTCCAGTTGAGAGTATGAGAGATCACATAAAATTGGTCTTTGGCGTACTTTTACCATAACTTTTCTTTCTGGGTACTTACAGCCCTAAAACCGCTTTCTTTAAATCAAATAGCCTTCATTTTCAACAAGTATTACAAATTGGAAGTCAATTGATGGTTTGCATTGACTTTAGCAGAGCCAACAGCTAAATGACTTGCCCAAGGTCATACGGAAAATCTGTACAAGGACAAGGGAGATTTTATTAGCTGTGTACATAAACATTTTTTTCTCTTTGGCCATGACAGAATTATTTAAAAATTTAATTGATTGCCAGTTCCTAGATAGTGCTCTGTACTGCTATCCTGAAATAATCTGAAGCAAAATTATTTGTTGTCAGGATGTGTTTTAAATGTCCTAAAAGATGAGGAATCTGACTTTATTTCCTGAAACTTGGAAATAAAGTTGTACTGCTACTGAAACAAAATTCAGGAGTAATTATGTTTCTGTCTAAATATTTGTCAGTAGAGCTTTTCATTCCCACCTCCCCCTTCAAAGTCTGCTACATTCAAAATAGTTAGTCACAGCACAGAGCACAGAGATTCCTTTCTGAACATTAGCCATCCAATCCAGCTTTTTTTAGAAGCCACCAAGAAAACGGTGACCCCTTCTACACACATATAATACAGACAGTCACTCATGCATTAACAGCCATAAACCCCCAAAGGTCGTTTCCATGACAACCCCAGGGTCCTTAATGACCCTGACAGTTCAATGATTTTGTTTTGTTTGAGAGTGAAGGAATAATAAGTCTTCTCCCATCACCCCCTACCCCTTCCGCTGCACTGATACGCTGTTCATTATCTGATCCCAGGCTCAGCCCTGGAGACAGAGCGGCAGCCAGCTCTGAAAGACAAGAGCCTGGCTGCAGACAAAGAGCAGCGAAGGAGCTGAGCGTGCTCAGCATACTGCAGCAGCACCAGCCTCATTAATTCCATCACTAGCCCGATGAGTTTAAGCAAGTGTCAGGGGTATTACAATAGTTTGTAGCAATATGTTGCATAAGTGAGCCCCAAATCACTGTACAGTTATTTAGAAAGTACATTTTGCATACCACTAGCAGGAGTGCTTTTATTAATGATGTGTACCAGAAACACAATAAGACGTTGCAGCTAGTCTGCAGCAAGACCTATAATTTTAATGACGTGATGAATAAGGCAATTAATGTACTTCAATCTATTTCCCATATATATCATATTTAACTTCAGAAAACTAAAGAGATATCCCAGCAAAAGAAGTATAATAATGAACCACTGAATGAGTAGGCTCTTCCTAATGCTCTGAATGCCTGTTTCTTAGGTCTGCTCTTCAGCTGCACCTTCTATTCTTTAATTCGAAACCAGCTACAGGCATAGGTAGATTTCCATTCCCAATATTAAACACAGTGTAATCATTAAATGGTCTAGAAACAGGCTCATGTTGATCTGATGTCATTCGTTACAAAATTCCGCTGAAAGCCGCGTTCATTGTTTACATGAAATTATATACATTCATCTGATCACATTCCATCATTATCTCATTGCGGCTATGCTCTTACTAGAGCCACATTAAACCAGCTCTTTGGTGACCTATTTTATGGACGGATGCATCTAAATTGCCTTCGTTTTCCTTCACTTCATAGATTAACTGCGCATTGAACATAAATGGTATAAATTACAGCTTCCGAAAGGTTCCTTTAACTGGTATCAATGGCCACTGGCCCTACAGCTTTCAGAGCGGCTCCAAGTCACAATTGTGTGGAGAGGCCACAGTTGTGCCTTCCTCTTTCCACTTGTACGAAGACCTTGGGACTGAAGCATGCAGTATGGCTCAGAGGTGCCCAGTTTTTCTTTATAGATAAATACGTTACTGTTAGGATAGCTTTGTACCTGTGACATAAGAGCTGAGTTACCTTTCTAGTAACAGAGAAGTCTTTCGTGTGCTTTAGACAAAGTTACATTCATTTCTCTGTATTCAACTTCATTGTAAAACATTCAATCTTTTGATCTAGTGAAGTCCTTAGCTGCAGATGGCTTCAGGAGAAACTCAGTATGGCACAATACCTCAGGGCACACTCATCCCTCAGAACACAGGTCCCATAATGTAGCCATCCAGAAGGACTGTCTCTAACTCTTTAGTTCAACGATTTGCCTTTCATGCAGAAAAAATACGTTAGACAAATGAGTATTCCCAGAGAAGCCATCTCCCTCACTACCTGAAGACAATGAGCTGCTTGAATTCTTGCTGTGCATCATATGCTTACATCAGTCCTTATTTGGGAAAAGTTACTCAGTACTTTGTGCAACAGAAAGTAAAAAGAAAAATATAAAATTTTGCTTTATTCTGAAGAGTAGAATCTAATGTGAATCAAACTAGTTGCAGAGGAAGTCAGAGTTAGGACTGGAGCACAGGCACTAGACCCTTCTGCACTTTCCTAGCGCTCAATTTCCACTCCCTCAAATATAATGATACGCCTTTAATCTTGCCTTCACTCAGTTTATTCCTCTTCACTACAACCTATCGCAAGGTCACTGGAAAGTCAGAGAAAGCAGCAGCACAGCAACCTCCAAGCCTCATGCAGGAAGGAAAAGGGATTTAAAAAAAAAAAAAAAAAGTTAGCATCTTGTTTCTACAGCTAATCGTTCTCAGCAGCACGTCTTGATTGTATAGTACAAAGGAAATCCAAACTATCAGGTATAAATGTACTATAGCCTATGTGCTCCCCAAATATGACATTTCCCCCTGCCTGCCATCTACGTTTCTCTCCATGTTGGCAGAGCTTTCCAAGTTCTGCAGAGTTTCCCTGCAGAGCAATGTACACGCCTTCCTAAACAAGTCCTTTGCTTCTTAGTTTTATTACCATGCTCTATGCATAGCTTATGTTAGGCGGGAGAAGTCTTGGTCTGATAGCAATTAAACATGCCCAGAGGCATGGATTCTCTCCTCCAAGTGTGCATGCAGTTCTCATTAATGTTAATGTTGGCTCTGCACCTTATCATAAGGAGGAACGGGACGATTCCTAAAAGTACCTAATCTGGGGAAAACCTGTCTGGGGAGAGCAATGAAGTTGTGTGCATATACATAAGGTGCAGCCTTTTGATTCCACCTCGTTTTCATAAACAATGTAAAGTCTTAGGTAATGAGAGAAAGAAACTAAGCACCAAATACAACAGGATTCTTAGACAGCTTCCAAATGCAACTCCACTGTCTGTTTCTGGGCCTTAAAACAGTCAGCTATGAAACAGAATATGCAGCCCTGCAGAAATGTGGAGAGGATTTATTATTTTTGTCACAACTAGAAATACTCAGATAACCTGGATGCGATTAGGACCCTACTGAAGAGTCGCTCCTCAGAAAACACACAGTGTTAAGTGACTCTTCCCCAGTAAGCTTATACATGAAACAGGCAAGACAGACAAAACAAATGGTTATCTCCATTTTACACACTAGCAGCAGAGGCACATACAGATGAAGTCACTTGCCAAAGTTCACAATAACAGGAAGCAGGAATAGACAGCAAATTTCCTGAGATCTATCCCAGCTCTTTCACTACATGAATGACTTTTCCCCCATCTGAAAACTTCCCCTCTCATGTCATTCGCTTCAACAGTTCATGAAACAAAAATGCATCCAAAAGGGTTTTTTTTGTGGGATTCCCTCTTTCTCACATTTCATCTTGTTACAATCATATAGCACGTAATAACAAACAACAGTTCAAATTTATTTTCCAGCAGGGAACAAATGACTCCCAGTGGACCAGGTTCTACTGCTTTTAGGAGGGTTACCCTACCTAGAAAGGGAAAGATTGAAGCAGTATATGACACGTGCCTGAAGTTTTAACTTCTGTTTATAATCCAAATTTGCCAGGGACAATTTTGAAAGTTGTTATTGCACACAATTATGGACAAACAAGCATGATGCAGAAAGAAGAGAAGAAAAATGGGGTTTAAATTGAAGGACCACGTGGGATGTGGCACATTTGAATATGTAGGAGGCAAGACTTTCCCAAGAGAATGTTAGTAATGAGGAGAAAAACCTCAGCAATATAGTGTCTACAGACCATGACTCATCCCTTCCAACACCAAAAACTATTAAGTATAATTCTACTCATTCATTTGGAAAACTTAGGATTTCAAGTTTTCACATATATACTGTCTTGTGAAATAAAATTGCCACAAACTATAAATATTTCAATGGCTATAGCAGAGAACTAGGAGTGAAGACTGGAGGATTCTATTCTTTACTTTGCTACTGACCTCCTCTATGAATCTGAACAAGTCATTTCACCTGAGCTTCAATTCAGCGTGTCCTAAATGTCTCAGGTGAAGTGAAATGTACTTAAGGTTACAAAACAGTTTAAGATAACTGCATGGACAATGATTCCAAGTGAGGATAAGTGTAAGATAGTCTTAGCTATGCATAGTTAATTATTTACATTCATACATCTCTCTTTGCATATATATTAAATAAATGTTTGTTGAACCAAAGAGAGAAATTTCTTGAAGGGGTATATTTTAAGGAGACATTTGAAACTCAGAAATATGCATTTCTCTTATATATAATGGTACTGCTTGCTGTGGTTTAACCCCAGCCAGCAACTAAGCGCCCTGCAGCTGCTCACTCACTCTTCCCCTGCCTGGTGGGATGGGAGGGAGAATTGAAAACAAGTAGAATTCGTGGCTTGAGATAAGAACAGCTTAATCATTGCAATAAAAATAATATAATAGGATGATGATGAAAAGGAAGATAACAGAGGGACAAATAAACCCCCAAAAGACAAGTGATGCACAATGTAACTGCTCACCACCAGCTGACTGATGCTCAGCCAGTCCCCAAGCAGCAGTCAATATTCCTGCCCCAGCCAACTCCTCCAGTCTACATACTGAGCATGATGTCCTGTGGTATGGAATACCCCTTTGCCAAGTTTAGATCAGCTTGCCTGGCTGTGTCTCTCCCAACTTCTTGTGCCCCTCCAGCCTTCTCACTGGCAGGACGGAAGAAGCTGAAAAGTCCTTGACTTAGTATAAACAACACTTAGCAACAACTGAAAACATCAGCGTGTTATCACCATTATCTTCATATTAAATACAACACAGAACACTATACCAGCTACTCGGAAGAAAATTAAGTCTATCCCAGCTGAAACCAGGACACTGCACATAGCTATAATTTCTATGGTAATGAGAAGACAGGCACCTGAAATGGAAGTGTTAGCATAACAAGCCTTTTCCATTTCATTGTTACAAGAAGGACAATAACTGCTAAAGTTCAGATACAGCTGAAAAAGAACATTTTTTTTATTACCTGGCTTGCTAAATGTAATCTATGGCAATTTGCCCAGGCCTCCTAAGGTTGAATCAGAAGACACTACAGTTATTCCTCCCAGTACTAGTTGCTTGTGCTACTCTAGACACAGTTTGATGTCAAGAAACAGGCTTCTGTTGCCAAGAGGACAAGTATTTAACACAGGAATAAAATACACTGAGCCACAGTAAACTGAGTCTTTGACGCTCTACTTCTTTATACTTGAATTATCATGAAACTTGGACATATGCTGTACTTTTTTTTTTACCAACATAAAGTGGTTCCACCTTATTTGCAGGATCATTATCAAGTTAGAGATTATTTCTTTACATTCTGCAACTAATGACAAGCAAGTATTCTTTTCCTCATACAAAAAAAGTATTCACAATTATATCCTAGTGCTTGGCACAGTACAATAAGAAAGCGTCAACAGAGGAATAAAGCATTTAGCAAAGATAAAGCAGAAGGTGTTTATTTATTGATTGATTTGACCAGGAACTAGAATGTTCTTTCCCAAAGCAATTTTGGCACTATGAAGGGACAGGTTTTTAGAGGTTGTAGGTGTGGTTTTCAAAGGGTGTAAGCACATACATGCCCTCTAGCTACAAAAAGCAATAGCTGAAGTGCATAAAAATCCCACTTAAGGGCACATTGAGAATTTCTTCTGCTGGATGCATATGTAAAAAACAAATAAAATTTTAAATACCCCAGTCCCAATCTAACCCTAGTGACAAGTACATTTCAAAAGCACCAATGTTTCCTGTAAACCCTGGACAAGCAGAGAAACAACTTTTGACAGCACTGCCAAAAGTTGTAGACACTGACAGGTAAACTACCAAACTTCCTACCTAAATCCCAGAAGAAGATCACAAATCGGATTTTTTTCCCTCAATCCGTTTCACCTTACCTACTCAGAACATACACAACCCCCCCACAGAATACAGAAGAACACCAATTCTTCATCCATTTTATCCAGTAGTTTTTAACCACTTTTTAAGCACTGAACGATAGGGTACAGCCATCATCTCTTCCTTTCAGTGTGTTTTTGAGTGAAAGGGATGGGAACGGCTCTCCTTTGCCTGGAAGTCATTCCTAGCAGTGCATATTTGTTTTGTTCAGCACTTCTGAAAACCAACCTGTCAGGAATGTAGGTGGAGAAAAGCACAGTTTGAGGATTTTGAATGGGTTCATCATAAGATAGACATTTAATAGTTCCATTCTTAAAAAGATGGAAAATTTCAAGGAGTAAGTAGAGCAGCACGCTCATTATGCATATCTAGGAAGCACAAGATGCTTGGGCTGTGGTAGAGAAGGGATTCTACCTTTGGGCCGAGTCGTGTGAATTCTGTCAAAGTTCAGTATCAAGTATTTAAAGCCCTTGAGTCTCTGGGCATATGCTTTTGACTTTATGTCAGTCACTTGTAAGTTACTTTTTAGAACACTGAATCCAAGTCCCTGCTGAAAACCCGGCATTTGAAAATGTCATGCCTTTAAAAATCTGGGTTTCAGACATTTAATTTTTTGTTCTCTGTATCCAGTAGTTCCTGCCCATGTCCTGTTAGCAGGATTATTTAATCTGTTAAAAAATCTGACCAAGCAATCTGTGAAAACAGATCTTGTGATTCAGCTCAGCTGAATTCCAACCAGGCCCTAACAGGAAGATACCTCAAAAGGAAGTAATTCTTCAGAGCAGGATATTTCAGACCAGCTGAGTTCACGCTAATTTCAAAATTTCTGAATTTCATTATAAAGCAGTTGCTTGAAACTTTCTACTTTATTTGAACCATTGGGATGTGCCTGTGGGCAAAGCATTCCCAAACTGACACTGCTAGTTGATAATGTGGTTCAAATTTCAGATTCACAAGTGTATTAAAAAAATTGTTTTAAGAGACCTTTGCTTTCTTGTTATTCTGGGACAATAAACTGATGACCTGCTCTCCTAAATCAATTTATGAAAAGCATAAGAGTTTACCTACAAAGCATAGAACTTTCCCAGACATAATGGACCATGCCTGGTACAGATGTCCCACCCTAACCATCACTACCCTTGGCTGTAGCCAGCCACAAGGAATAACATATTCCAGACACAGAACATTGCCACCCAGCGAACACTGAGAACAGAAAGATCCAGCTCTGGTCGTCTTTATCAAATCAGAGCCAGAAACCCTAATAGAAGTTTTGCAGTTATTTTCAACAAGAATAGTTCTTCACTGTGAGAATACTTTTAAACTTTTCTGAGCAAATTATCTGTGGCTGCCTTGCTAGTTCATCCCCAGAGAAGTGAACTAGATTTTCACCTGTCCATATCTACATTAGGCAAAGAAAAACTGTGTATTCTTCTAATTTTCTATCTCTAATTTGTTTGCTCTGCTTCTTTTGTGACTGATGAGAGTAATATTGGTAATCCCACATGGCAATAAACGAAAAGTGCCAAAAAAATGCAAGAAATGAGTTTTAAAACAAGAGACTTTTGCTTTCAATTTTGGAGTTTTACACTGTGCAACATAAAATTTTGAGAGCTTGCCACATGACATAGTTTGAATACAACAAACATTTCTTCATCTTGCAAGCAGCTGTAAAACAGTTCTGGTGGCAGCCTAACACTGGAAAAGAAGGAGGCAGCTAGCAAGCCAATGAAGTGCTAATAAATCTGACTTAAAGGTAGAATCTTCTTTATGGATGATATTTTTCTACTTTCCTCTTACTCTTGTGCTCTGCAGCACAGCTAAACCTTTTCATTCCTTTCATATTTTGTTTCCTGAACATGTGTCCTGGTTTGAGTAAGAACAGAACTAATTCTCTTCAGTGACTTTACTTTTCAGCTCAGTTGTTCTAACTCACTGCACTGTCTGAAGTCAGCAGCCTGTTTTCCCAGGCAGTGTCTGCTGCTGGTGCTGAGAACACCCCATGGTCAGAGTCACTACCAAGGGTTGGGGTGCAGACCAAGGCCACTGCTGGATCTTGTGCACCA
>JAAGNO010012143.1:29150-49574 GCA_033439905.1 Ceryle rudis
CCACTGCTGGATCTTGTGCACCACACTGGGGGGTGCAGAAAGTGAAAGGCGGCACCTGCAGGGAGGAGCGGACAGGGTGGGTGACCCCCCAACTGACCAGCGAGGGATTCCAGCCCATAGACAGCATATTTGGTATAAAGCTGAGGGATCTGGAGGGTCTGTGACTCCGCCCCCCTCTCTTTGCCCTCTTGGACCGCTTTCCGTTTTCATTCAAGCTGTTCTAGTTCCCCGAGTCTCTCTCCCTCATTCCCTTTCTCTTCCCCTTTGCGGAGGGAGGGGGTTAACAGAGAGGAGCTGTTACAGGTCTAAGGGGCCGTCCTGACCCTAAACCGTGACAATATGTGTGCTAGAACATCTCTCATATTTTAACACAGGACATTCAGTGTTTCAATTAATGATTTTTAATGATCAATCTGTTTAGACTTTTTAATAAAATGCATTAAAATATACTCTCCAGTATAGATGTGTAGTGTCTGCATATATTTCCACAGCTATCCATAGGAACGTATGTTTCCATAGGAGCATATATTTCAGTAGAAAACATTTTGGTTAAAAGATTCTCAGATTACTCACCTATTCTGTCATGTCTAGGACTAAATTTACTGTTTCCATTACCCTGTGAACACTGCAGTATGCTGCTACCAATTGCTATCATGAATGTATTTTGTAAGCAAGGCCATGCTGCAGTTGTGGACCAAATGGTGTATGCCAAATGATTATGCAGGCCTTGAGGCACTCTGTATAAACATTTACAGTACAACAGATCTTTGGCCAAGTGGCCAAGTAATTGATTACAGGGCTATGAATGTCACTGAATTTTATTTTTAAAAAATCCCATAACATTGGTTTTACTTCACGCAGAAATAGCGCTGGCAGCTTTTAAAAGTAGGATGCTCTTAGGTGAATTTAGAAACAAGCAATCTTTGCAGCAAATCGCGCAGAACACGTAGGAGCTGCTCTCACCCAGCTACCATTTTTCCTGAATTCATGATATCTGACAATTAGGTAAATGTATTACAAAGACTCCCTGTCTTGCTGTGGCATAAGTGAACACAAAGAGGACTTTTCCATAGGGAATATTACACAAAAATCACCATGACATTGAGTTATGTTAAAAATAATTTAAGAGCAAAGAGATAAAATGCATTGAAAATATGTTAAAATAAAACTAGTTGAATGTTAGCTTTAAATATACACATTGAATAGAAAATGGCAGATGCTGGAGGAGAGATATGTTATTACAGGAAGTATTTTTTCAGTACTATTTACTTTTTCCATAAAATCTTAATTAACTGTTTGAAAGGGTAAGGAAAAACTTCTGTGGAAAAGCAGAACTGACATACAGCGATAGTCAGCTGTGTAACTCACACTAAAAGTCAGAGGCACCATTTTTATCTTTAGAGATGGGACTCTTAGACACACATATAGCAATAAAGAACCATGCAGAAGCGTGTCAGCCTTTAGTTTTACATCTGCAAAACACAAAGTCCCTGACCCATAAAGTCATACAGACAGTTAACTTTGCACACTGTGTTAAGCCTATTGACATAGCACTTCATTCAGAAATGCACAGAAGGGCACATTCAAGTGTTCTTCTCTGGAGATGAATTTGCTGTCCTGATTACTACTTAGTTTAAATCAGGGTTTTTTTCTTCTTTCTCTTGCTGCTTAGCTGGAAGAAAAGAATGTGTGAGTGCTCCCTAATCTGCTCCAGTGCAGTCAAACAAAGGGTAAACTCACCTTAAATGACTGATAGACAAAAGCAAGCTGTTGGTTTGCCCGATGACTTAAACCATTCCAATTTTTTGTAAAATGACTGTCTGAAACCTACAGTTTACAGTAAAGGCTTTGCAGGGCTGGTCAAGAATGTGCAACACTTCACAGCACTTGTCACAACCCTGCTCAGTCTTCTCTCAGAAGCACCAACTCATGCGCTCCAAAAGCAGTCTCCATACACTGTGCCCTACAGGCTCTGTGATTCCAGAGCCTCCTCTTTTGACATTCCTCAAATCTCTGCATTATATTTCCTTCTAAAGATCATCTCGTCTGTGAGCAGGCAGAGAAAACTGTGAGCTTTGCCACATTCAGTGGGACAGCAGTGGGGCAGGAAGCTCTTTCTGAGTTTACCGGGTGACACCACCTCACTGGCTGTCCCCAAACCCAGATATACTCTGAGAGAAAAATGATGCATTGTTCAGAGTAAGTAAACAGTAAACAAGGCCACATTTCTAAAGTTCTTACTATATTTGTAAATGGCTAATAATGAACACAGTGAAAAACTGAACAGGTAACAATTCTGTGTCTCAGTTTCGACAGCTCTGGTAACCTCCTTCCAAGCAAAACCACCCAAGAAGCATGGGATTCTGGGTTTAACATCCCAAACCAGTTTTCTAGAGCACCGATACTAAAAGTGGCACTGATACAAAATCTTGCAATGGAAAATGCAACACATTAATTAAACTGATCCGTGACGCAACTATAAAATAATTAAGAAAGATCCATGGTATGTAATATTTCCAGTAAATAGCACTCAGGATTAAACACCGTTCAAGTACTCTGTTAGGAGCAACGCCAACCTATTTCCTGGCAACTCGATGGACCTGAAGAATACAAAGGTGGTTTTGGGTTTGCTTTGCTTCCCTTGAGGTCCTGCCCTGAACAAAGGTTAGCCAAACAACATCCAAGGTCTCAGAACAGCTACTATGTTTTTCTTTGTGTAGGATCTGTAATTGGAAAGCTTTTGGAGCAGCAGGAGGGCAACCATGCAGTTCTGAGAGACTAGCTAGTGCATTTCATCTGTCACACAAACAAGAAACAAATCACTTCCAGTGGTAAGAAGCCAACAGCAGCATCTCTAGAATAGATACGGAGCAGAACTGCTGCTGTTAGAAATTATAAAGACCTATTGATCAGCTAGCCTAGCCACCTATAAATTTAAGATTGTACTCTACAGGATGTCTGCTATTGGGTTTTTTTTCTAGACTGGTTTCAAAAGACTACATATTGATGATCCCACCGCTTCCCTGGAGATTTTATTCCAACTGTCACATATCTCCCTGTCAAGAGGAGGGGAAGAAGGGAAGATTCCTTAATATTTAGCTGGAAGTTTTGGTTCCTTAGGATGTATCTCGATGCCTCTTTAAATAATTTCTTGCTTTCTTGATTTTTAACTCCCCAGAGAAAGTTTTCCTTTTTACCTTTATTTACACAGCTTCGATATTGACTCAGAAATCAGCCCTCCCCTGAATGGTCATTCTGGTCAAATGACCAGTACTAATAATTTTCTGCTTGTCCTTTCCAACTTGTTAGACTCTCTTTTAAACCCTGTGGGCACCATAAATTTAGCAACCAGGTGTCCAGGATGACAGGCACAGAGAATAAGAGAAATCCAAGAGTGGAAGGAACTAATTAATAGAAAACTAGGAGGAGCACGTAACTGCATGGTGTTGGAGCTTAAAATGAAACTGGGGAAAAAAACATGTTGGTGTTGTTTTTTAGAACCTTTGTAATTGTTTCTTGTCAGAAGCACCCAAGGCTAACCAGTCTTTAGTGGATTGATAAAGAACCAATGTGTCGGGTCTTATTTAGTTGAAGAACCCAATTAATTATTATACAGAATTAGATGCCATTTAGCATTGCTTATATTACTGATGACTCGCTAATTTAGCTGGCTCTGATGTAATTACAATTAATTTACGTCCTTAATCCTAATGCTCTAACCTGGCTTTGATTTAATCAGGCGATGTGGAGGTATCACAATCAAAGCAGCATTGAGGAGCTCACTGCTAAAAAGAGATAATTACACCTTACAAAACATATCCTTCCTACCACTCGCATGTCATGAAACACTGAATTAGAACAGTGAAACTTCTCAGTCAGAAAATCTCAGATGGTAAATTCTGGTTAAAGTGCAGAGAAGAGATGAGGACACTGATCAAGATTTTTCTTTCCCTCCTCTGAGAATCTCTCAGATCTCTGGATATAAACGCCAAGAAAAAGTAAATCCCTCTCTCCCCCACACAACTTGGAGGCCAGACTAACAAAAAAAACAAAAGACTTCAGCTGAAGAAGAACTACAAGAGCAGAATGTACACAGGGGCAATGCAAACTTGCTTATTCCTTTGTGAACAGCACATCTTCTTTCAGCCCAGAATAGCATGTGTTAGTGAGGTTTATCAACACTGGAAGTTAAACATTTCACAGGCTGGAATGCCAGAAAGTGTTTTTCCCAATGCAGGGAATTTAATTTCAGTTACCTTGGTAATGTTGCTTTGCAACCATGAAGCTGTTCTTTCTTCCTATAACCATGCTGCCATAACAAAACACTGACCTTACTGTTACTGATGGCAAAAAAGGAATTGCCTTTAACTTACTGTCTTGAGTTCTGCTAAACCAAAGCAGAACGCTTTTATGAGAAAGGACATTAACTTCCACTTATGTTTGCCTGCTATAGCTTCTACTACACATAGGGCCAAACTTCTGAGCCCATGTGAAAGATTATCTAAAAGGACTCACAACTTCCCACCTTTCCTTTTGCTAATTCGTAGTGTACAACCTTTGCCCAGATACAATGGCGAGAAGGTGAGCAGGACTTTCCCCTCATTCCCCCTCCTGTCTCATGTATCATTATATTCAGGCTCCTGCAGAGTCAAGTCATCCCAGTTCAATATACTGCTTAATCTTACCAAATATATGCTTAAATCCTGCTAAAGTCCCTGAGAGTTAAGTATATGTTTGTGTGCTTTGCCAAAAAGAGACAGGCTGCTACAGCAGAGCATCAGAGAGCAGGATGCATCCTCTTCTATGTACAGATTGGGTCCAAATTGTTGCAAGCACTTCCATTAGTCAGTCTCTAAGAAAAGTCTGACTTTATCAAGGTGTCACATTCTGCGCAGAGGGGAAAGAAGAGTGTGTAGATTTGAGAAGGAAGGAGAGCTGTCCCTTCCGTATAGGTGAAAATGTCTCCCCACCAGCTAAAAAAGCTCCTTCTCTCTCTCCAGCAAGCATGCTCTGGAGGAGATAATGGCTGCCATCCCACTGAGAGCACTGTTATATGATCCTTTCCCAGTTATTTGAAATATGGACTTCACTCAGAGGATTCTAGGAATAGCTGCTCCAGCTGCTCTGGAGCGATAGAAAGCTGTCACAGGAGACATCGTTAGGCTCTGGTAAAATCGGCGGCTGCACTGAAGATTTCCCATAAACTCCTTAATGCTTTGTACCATTCACTCAGGAGTCAAGGAGAAGTGAAATGTGGTCTACGACTATAAGGCAGTTTGTATGCCATGCATCAAGGCTGTGCGCGAACGTGGCAGACAGAATAGGAAAGACCCTAAACAGATCCTTTTATCAAGTGTCTGAGCAGTTACTTGATCTAAGAGGTTTGTATACCTGCAACCAGCAATGTAAATGCCTGAGACAAATTACAAGGCAGCAGCAGTGTTACAGTGAAGGATGAAAGTGCACACAGAAAGGCAAACAAGCAAAGCATTACAACAGCCACTTAATGGCAAACACATTTATTAACATCAAATGCGATGTTTGTAGGTTTTCCCTGCCACAACCAGCTGCAGATGCCAGCCACTTAAAAAGATGAAACAATGCAGTAAATAAAATGAAGTTGGTTTTTCGGTGTTGTTTTTGTGTTTGCTTTTTTTTTCTTTTCAGTGTAGTCTGCCTGCCTCCTTGGCAGTGGAAGCAGGCTCCTAGCTCTGTCATCGAAGGAACAAAAGCCATGCTGGCACACAGCGAGCAACTTGATTTCACAAGGCCTCCTGGGAAGACTGTACAGGAGCACAGCTCTGTGTCTGGCAGCTGCATCCTTGAATAAAAAGAGGAGGAGGAAAAGGGCAGGCAGGAAGGAGCTCACAAGGTCTCCATACCATACATGAGAAGCTTTTACACACAATCAGACATCCTTGCCCCAAAGTATCTGATAAAAGAAGTGTTCAAGGTGAATCACTATGCTTACTGCATGCCACAGAAGCACATTTCACAGGCTACTGTTCTTTTATTAGAAAAGCTTCTCAAAGGTTTTATTGCCACCCATAGATTGTAAGTGTTCAGGTTTTTTTAAGCATAGGAAAAATAATGAGGTTGTAGCACTAAATTTAAAAATTCAAGATACTTTATAGAGCAAAATTAGCATTCTTTCCTTTTATTTTTTGCTTTCACTCAGGAGAAATATGCAGTCTGAACAACAGTGGGGAATGGTCTCATTTCAGTAGAGAACATCAGCTTATTTCAGTTGAAGGGACTGACTCAAAAATAGATATTTTATCATGCCAGTGGTATGCTATGGACAGAAAACAGCTACAGAAATGAATGCATGACTCAGTGGAAATTCAGTCAGAGATAAAGATATTCATATTAGTACTGAATTAGCTCTGAAATCTGAGAGTGCAAGGCAGACCTTCCATATCTATCGTATGCATTTGCATCAAGACCTTGATCCAAGCAAGGAGCATGTAAAAGCTTGTTCCCTTCAGAACCTTAAAATTAATATGAAGTTCACTGGAGATAGGACACTTTTCTTAAAAGGTAAATAGAGTTGAGGATTTTCCGTGTTTCAAAGTCCTAGAAAAGTTCTAGACAAATTAGAAAGAGTGGAAAATTCCCGTTACTGTTACATTATTGGTATTTCAGCAGATTTCCAGGACTGGTCTTTATATTTAAGTCCAGTGTATTTAGAATCTTTCAGAGAATTTAAATTAATCATTATACAATGGAAATCAGGACAAATGTCCTTAAGGGCAGATTGTCATTTTATGTCCCCTTGTTCATCAGCATAGTTGTAAACCGGAGCTGCAAGAGAGCTCGAATCTCTTCTCTTGCCTATTTCACATTTGTAAATCATAGTTGGACTTAATCTGCCACCCCTGTTCTTTCAGCAAGGAAGAAAGAGGGAGGGCATGTGCCCCCTGAAAATAAACCTCCAGCAGCATGGCCAAGGGAAAAGCGTTATTCAGTTCCCTAAGCAAGATGGTGATCCTAATAATAATAATAAACCTCCGGTTATCTGAAACCACTGTCAGAGTTTATTTTAACATTTAGCACTACGGTGTGGATGAGATTAATTCTTAAAAAAAAAAAATATATATATTCAGAGTAGAATAAATCATAAATAATTCTACTGACATCAGAAGGATTCCTGACATAAGAAAGACTGTTGTGGGTGTACATTTCAGACATTAGAGCCTTTAAAACAAACAAACCACCTTACAAGAACACAACCTTCATCCATGACCTGTTGGGTTTATGCCAAAACCTAGCTAGTTAGGAATTGTTTTCTGTGTCAAATGGAGTTTGTTGCTGGTTCAATATCACAAATTTTGATGTGAGGTTATAATAATTGTGCAACCCAAACAAGACCAAGCACATTGGACTGTCTACAATGGTCACCTTATTTCTTTGTTGCCTGATCACCTTGGGTTAGCAGGCTAAGTAGCTTACTCTCAGTAGAATCAAATAATCCTATCTGGTCATCCACTTTACATCTTAGTAGGGTTTCCTTATTCATCTTTAGCCCAGTTGATCTGAATAGAGAGAGATCTTGAGGATCTTAACCTCTTTTAAACTTGTTTCTCTTAGAGTTTGTGTGTAGTATCTTATTACAGTGTCTTATTGTAGCTTCTGCGTCAATAACGGTCCACTTTTTTGTCCCTCTTGACAAGCCGTGAACAACATATTCCAAAGATAGTCTCATTCTCACAGACAAACTGAATAATTGTCTTTCTGTTTCAAACACAGGCTCCATAGAAACTGGTATATTTATTTCTAATCAACTTTTTAAGTGCCATCATTCAGAGGTGCTTAACCACATTACTTAATTTTCAGTCTGTATTGCTACTGATTTCTAATAATCTCTTCAGATATAGGATGTCACTCAGTAACACATTTTGTTTACATAATACATCTATCTGCCAGCTGAAAAGCTGGGAAATTCTAGTAAATTTAGGATAATAGCTTTTTCATTAATGAGTTAATATGGCTCTTTGCTGACATGATGCTTAAGTATACACATGGTATTTTTCAAGAAATACCTGAAATAAATATGAAGATTAAATATATGAAAATTTACTTTCGTGGAAAAAAAAAAAAAGAAAACCCCAAAGAAACCCCAAACAACATAAAATAAAACTAGGGAAAAAAAAAAACCAATATATTTTTTTTTCTTTAAGGCAGACACCAGCTCTATGTCTGAGTTCCTCTTATTTTCTATTCAGACCAGAGGTTTTCTAGAGTTTTGGGTGAAGAATGTTAGTATTTGATGACTTGCAAGCAGCAATAAATAGAAGATACATCTGGGAAACTGACAATATTGGAAATATTATAGTTCAATGCATTAGTTACAGAATAGAAAGAACTGTGGATCTATCCAGTGAGGAAAGAAGAAACCAGAAAGAACACAGAATGCTTTTAGATATTCATCAGCTGAAACTCTGATACAAGCGTGAAAAGAGGTTGCTGTGAAAAGTTTTCTGTACAAAGTTTTGGTCCTACTCTGAGATGTGTTTGAAGTGGACCTCACAAGTGGTGCGGTGTTTTCAGCTCCAGCAATTCCCAACATCTGACACTAAGCAGTTATATGGGAAGCTCATTTTCCACTGAAATATGAGCACATTTCTATCTCTCTTTGCAAGGAAAGACATCAAAAATGTGGACTGAGTATTCAGACCTGAGAGCTCAAAATAGTAAAATCAAGTGAAGAAATACGTAATGTTAAGAGTCTTAGGATGGTATTTTTTAAAATGTGCACAAATTTTGGTACACAGGAGTCATAATTTTTGAAAGCCTGGTTTTGCCAAAACTGAACTCTTAAGTGAACTGTGGAAGAATAATTTGCTTACTTATTGTAACAATAATCAGAAGGTCTGTTTGCTTGCTTTTAAATAAAATTACTATTTTCTGAAAAGCAGCTCTGCTCAAGGACTTTAAACCACTTGTGAATTCTTTACCCACAAGTCCTTGAAAACTCAAGGATTTGTCAAAAAAAGTACAAACTTGATATTAAGTAGGTACATTCACACAGTAAATATTTAAATAGACATTTTGACATCAGTGTTCAATGCATGATTCCTCCTATTTTAGACAGATGGAAAGTCTTATTCTGAACAAAGTTAGAGTCCAGATCAGAAGTGTCAGTTATTAACCTCTACGATTTATCCAAAGTAAACACCCTTTTGTCAAGAAAAATGCAATGCAACATACTAACCTCTTAAAAGACATAACACAAATTTCATAGAAATTGCTTGTTCATGTAACTGAAAAGAGCTGAGCAAACAAAAAATCCTTGCTTATAGGAGCTAAACTGTATTTAAATACGTCTGCCTTTGAGTTCACTTTTGTGAGATCCTCAGCCAAGCCCAGTTTAAAGAAAATTATAATCATGAGTAAAGTTAACAGTATTTTCACAGAAAATGAAACCTGAATGAGCCAGTGTGGAAACCTGGGCCTATGAGTAACTATATTCAACCAGGGGACTGTGCATGCAGTCAAAACAATTCAAATAGCAAATATAAACAAAGAACAGCAAACATGCCAAAGACCACTGACAGAAAACAGTTTGTCAGCAACTCACTGCCCAAAATATATTAACAACAAACATTTGCTGAGTAATTGCAATCAACAACTTTGTTGAAACAAATCCATTTGACAGACCATTTATCAATGGAGGGGGGGAAAAAAAAAAAAAAGGTCAACATACGAGAGAAGTCTTTATAGTTCTTTCATTAAGCTTTGTGGCCTGACATCACAAACTTGAAATTCGGAGGGTTACCACTGGCCCTCCTGCCTCTGCTGTGCTTACGCTAATTCTAAACACACAGTAGTCAAAATGAAATTGGTTTATAAACCCTGTATTCTGTCTCACCTATCCATTTCAAGGCTTTCCTTGAAAAATTATAGTATAGTCCCCTTTTAAAATCCAGTAAAATCTGGTTTTTTTTTTTCAAATTTAAAAACCTTTTGATCTATCTGGCATGCTCCCACAAGGAATGGGTATAGGTGGATCCACTTCAAAGTTCATAGTTGACCACTGACGGCCTGAATGTCGTTCTTTCAACACACAAAGTGGAAAAATCCTGGAAATGCTGTCCTACACAAACTTTTAATAACAATAATTATTATCGGTCCAGCATTCTAACTCTTTCATTGCACTAAACTTAATATTTGTGCTTGCATATATTTGTAGATGTAGTCCTGCTCATATGCTTACACTAATAGGTGACAAGCAGGTTTATCAGGTCCATTATTCCTGAAGTACTGCCAGAATTCCAGCCATGCACAGTAAACTGTGTGCCATAAGGAAAGAAAGGGGATTAAAATCTTACTTACATATTAAAGAATGAACCCAATTCCCATAGACTTAATAAATGCATTGCTGTGCCCAGAAGTGGTATTCTTTTACTTCTGAAATGGGGAATATTTACGTAGAAGAGAATAGGTATGTTTGGAAACAAGTAAGGAATATGAATAAAACTAAAGAAATCAGAGAAGACTCGGCATAAATAAGCCAATTACACAGGCTCTTGAACTGAAATCTTTAATAATGCATAAAGTAAAACAGAGACATGCAGTAGAGCTAATGCTTGCAAATGAGCAAGTCTGTGATGCGTAAACAGTTTCCCAAAGTGAGGATAACATAAAGAATACGGTATCCAAAAAAATCCCTCCAAAATCTACCCCAAACCAAACTGGAAAATAAAATAATTTAATAGAATAAAATAGGATTAAGAAAAAAAGTCTATTCAAATTGCATTTAGAAAAATTTCAACAGAGAAGTCAAAACCTAGTGGAGAATGATATATCATAGTAAACCTACTGCAAATAAATTAGCATGTTTCCTCACAGTCCACGTTATTAGCTTAAGCTCTTTGCAACCCATCCTCTCTGTTGTCATCCCACTAATTTCATTCAGTCAATAGGTATGTACGTAGTTAGTTC
This sequence comes from Ceryle rudis, assembly GCA_033439905.1. Lineage (NCBI taxonomy): Eukaryota > Metazoa > Chordata > Aves > Coraciiformes > Cerylidae > Ceryle > Ceryle rudis. The sequence continues at coordinate 40,095 of JAAGNO010012143.1, forward strand.
AGTTCAGTAGGGTTCCTGGGGATAGCTCTACTGTTTCACGTTTCCTGCTAAATCTGAACTGTCGTAAGGTGCTGAACATCCCCGAGGACTAGCAATTACTTTCCAATTGCAGAAGAGTTGAACAGTGCAGGTGCCTTCACACCAGTACAGAAAGTAGGAGCAGGAGAGTGTAATTACTAAGAGTAGGAATTAGTAAGAGACTGCAGAAAGTAGGAGTAGGAGACTGCAAAGGGCAGTTGCATCTCTCTATTCTACCCCGGTGCCTCTCCCTAAGGCTGCAGAGGTGCACGGATCAGGCACATGGTCAGATGAGGAGATGCTGCAAAGATTCACCATCAATTCCAAACAGCTGCTTTGCACAGCTCGGTGCAGGCAGACTTCCTCACACAGGTAGCCCTCCTAAATTCACCAGGACATCATATGCTTGCAGAGACCTGTGATTAAGTTCTAGTATTTTATTCTGTAATTACATCACAGTTTCTTGGAATTTTTAAACACAGAGGTCCTTTGAATAAATATGTTTTCCTGTTTTACATCTGCTAGCCTTTACACTAGGAACAAGGGCTGAGCAAGAAAGCCACACAGAGTTTGTGACCATCTTTTCTGACCATGAGCAAATGACACTAACTTTTTTGGTGATGTTTAAAATCTATTACATATAATTTTTTTTCCATCATTAACTGTTTTAAAGCTAAATTTACATTTATAAAAAATACCATGAAAGAGTATTTATAAAATACTACTTAGTATGTTTGGGCAGAAAATTTAGTTCCATCAACACCATCATCTTCCATTTAAACTCCTATATGGTGAGAAAATACATCAAACTTTAAACTGAATACTCTGTATTCGGTTAAGTGGAGACGTAATTATTTTGTGACTAGTTTTGTTGCTCCCTTCAGGTCACACAATGCAAAGGCTGTCTTCTTTTTACATATTTTACCTTTTGCTTTATTCATGAATGCAGAAGTAGGATATTAGAGGACTTGACCCATTGGTCAAACTTTCAATAGCAAAGGAAAGCAATTGTGGCAAAGTTAAATGTCGCTCTTTAAGAAAAAAAAATGTTACTCCATCTAAAGAACAAGCAGAAATCATTTTTTTTAAATGTAGTCTGAAGTAATTCCTACCTTAACTAAGGAAAAAATAGCAAAAAAATGGAATGCTTCTTACTACACCAGATTTTCACTGTTCAGGGAGTATTCCACAAATCATGTTATGCTTCCCACGTGTATTTTTATTCCATAATTTTGTCACATGTATCATTTTAACCTGATGCTTGCATGTCAAAAACACAGGAGGGGTTAGTATCTGTTTAGGGACTCAAAAACAAGATGTCTGTAATTTTTAAACAACCTTTACTGAAAAAAAAATGATCAAGATGTAGTTATCAACCATATAAATCCCAGCTATTTTCACCCGTCAAAGTAATTTCTCTCTGCTTGGGAGGGATTGCCAGCACCCTTCCTTAGGACATAGTGATATAGAAGCTCTGGACTATGCCATTAAGTCTTCTGAGTAGCTTTGGAAAAATTAACCTTACTGCACCTCAGTTTACCTGTTTGTTAAATGGTGGGAATGAGAGTGTCATCTACACAGCAGTCCAAGTTCTTAGACCTAAAGTGCCATATAACAAGGCATGCTTGCTATTTTTATTTCCTGTAAATTGGTATTTCTTATTCTTTACCTCATATTTTAATCTTATTCAAACGAATCTCAAACTAAGATGCCAAAAAGGATCCCAACTAGCTACAACATGTACAATCTCAAAAAACATGTGTAGAAAGGAACGAACATTTTTTGAGGGTGGGGTAAGGGATAGGGATGGGATTTTTGTCACAATCTCCCAGCAGAATCTTCGATTAACCCCCTAAAATGCGGTGCAAGAATTAAATAGCCACTGCAGGAAGAAATAATGAGGACAAAAATAATTCCAGACGATAAAATACATAAAAGTCACAAAAGAGAGACATCTAGAAAGAAGGGAGGTTTGGGGGTGGGGAGGGTAAGGAGACTAAAAATACGTGGCAGGAAAGGAAACAATATAAGAGAGGAGACTAACTGAAATGACGCAGAGAATTTAAGAATTGGGCAGGGTATGAAAAGCCATAAGAAAAAATAAAAATCCACTGTCAAGCCAAGACACGTAGCAGAGATAGAACTGTTCTTATCTGCACTTGAGGGCATGAAATAATTCCTTTTTTAATTTTGCCTTTTTAAGCCTGTCAATTGGAGCTGCCACTATGGATGTAATAGCAAGTATCCCAATCACAGTATCAAAGACTCTTCACTGACACTCCTTGAAATAGCATTAATATCTGCTCACTAAAGGTAGAACATTGAAATGTTCTCATGCAATGCTGTAGCTTCCCTTTAGTCAGGTATCAAGCTGCTATTTCATGCTCTGCTTGTAAAATTATTAACAGCTGGCCTAACATTAGATCAGCTGAGGTACGGTTTAGCTAGAACAAGACAGTGCTTAATAAGACTATTTCCTACTCTATCAAATTATTACTGCCTTTGTATTTCCAAATATCAGAAATGGCCTCTGAGCCAAAAGCAGGGTCTAAGCTTTCAGGAGTGACAGGGCTGAACCAAGCTGTCAGACTCTGATTTTGGGGAAAGGTGAATTTAAAATCCACAAATGTTCTCTGCAAATAACAAGCTCAGTAAAATCCAGGTAAAAATATCACAGAAATAACTCTTGTTCCTAGAACCTTTAAGGAACTTTGAAGTGGATGACAATAAAATGAGAAAATTTCCAGCAAAATATTTTTCCATTGGAAAATTGAAATCTTTCCCACTCCCCCCTTCCCCAAGCATGTGAGGCACCAGGCCTATCTTTGGGTACAGTGGTTCCAGGCAGTGCTGTTAGCTACTGGCAGCTCAGAATGTTACAGAGTGTAAAATCAAAAAGGCTCAACATACAGCTTCAAATGTGCCTTCAATGCAGTCATTATACTCCAAAACAGCACATTTGTGTGATCCCTCTTCCCATCAGAGAGAAAAGTCATAGGGCAGGAGTTTTGGATCAAGACTCAGTCTCACTAGGGAGTGAGTAAATCCAGCAAATTGTTACTTTTAATAACTATTAAAAGTTTATGTTATTTATTAGTATTTATGTATTATATATAATAATATTTATTACTTATTAACATAATCCTTGCTGCAAAGAGCTCACCACTTTCTTAGGTGCTTACTTGCTAACCTCATGTCAGATTCTAACAGTTCCTGTGTCAGTTAAATGGACTTTGCTACTCAAAAATGAAACAATGACCTCAATCAGTAGCAATAGGCTAATACTGTCAATACCGTGCACTTAGAGGCAGTGTACGCTACGATAATACGGCAGTTGTCACATTGTATCTGGGGATACCTCTTGACTCCATGTTAGGCCACATGCACCCTGATGTAACTCAAGAATCCTGGGTTGTGCCTAGGATTTTCACCTCAGGAGATCCCTAACATGAATATATTTCAATAACAGAAATGTTAACATCAGAAATAAGAAGGTGGATATGTACCATCCTGACTCTGACTCCTTGGCTGGAAATGGAAGTCTAGTCAAGGTTTGCATTGAACCTCATGATGTTCACATGGATCCACTCCTGAAGCTTGTCCAGGTCCCTCTGGATGGCATCCTCTCCCTCTGGCATGTCAACTGTACCACTGAGCATGGTGTCATCTGCACACTTGCTGGGGCTACACTCAATTCCACTATGGCACCGATGAAGATATTAAACAGCACTGCTTCCAGTACAGACCTCTGAGGGACTGAGGCTGTATTCTACAGTAAGTTTTCTCAGAAATGCAGCCACCCCATTTACCCCTCACACTTGCTCTTCTATACTCGCCCATGAACTAAGCCAGCTACACAGTGGTTGTGCTTATGCAGCTGCCTATAGTGAAACACTCCAGGTTAAAATAACAGTAGCAATCATGATTCTAACCATAAGACAGCAAATCTTATCTCTCAGCCAGTGGGTGAGTACTGCAGAGACACAGTAAAGGTAATGTTGCAGTAGTTTTGTGCGCTGCTGAAGTAGATTCAAAATGTCAAAATAATGATATATTGTTTTTAAAGTTTCAACTTTACAGTTTCAAAGGCTATCCAAATAGGGGGACAGGTATTCCCTCTGAAAACAATGGAAACAGAGAGTTCTGTAAGGAAACACAAATGGACTCGTGTCTGTTGTCAAGCCCTAAATATTTACGGCATGGCTACAGAACAGGTTAACTCAGGGACAGAAACACAACATGTTAATATCAACATCTGAAAAGCAAATTCTGGGTATTCATCTCTTGTGTTTCAATCACTGTAAAGTGACGGGTGGGGGACGGAGGAGGAAAATAAAAACAACCACACCAACTATGCATAAAAGGGCTCTAAAGCCAAATGCTACAATTTAATATTCTGAACTACGTATAGATCATTGTGATGCTGCTTGCAGTGACAGTACAGCCCTTTAGCCACTTCTATCAGAAGAGTTGTTATATTTCTTCAAAGCTAAGTGGCACTAAGGAAATGTGTTGTGCAGGCCTTAGCATTCACTGCATGCAGTCAAAATCTATCTGCATTTAAAAACATGTTCAGACCGTTCTGTTATTCTAATAGTGCTTAAGTATTTTGGCATGTTTATTTCTTCTGGAACAACAATGAGAAATACATTGGTTTTTACTTAAAAATAACCATTTGATAATGAAGTGTTTGACATATTGAACGTAGTCTGCAAATGTATACAACACGCTGCAGTCAGCTCATCAAGAAGGAAAATATGAAATGAAAAAATATTACATTTTGAAAAATGAAGAAAATATTAGAAATGAGTCAAGAACATGGCTTATTTCTTAGAAATTTATCTTGCTTCCTTATGTGGAAGCATTATCTACCCAAAATAAATTGTTCTCTTATCTTTAGAGCTAAGATTCTGTGCAAAGCATTCTGGGGATTAAAAAGGCTCTTAATTCTGCAAATTACCATTTCCTCCTTACTCTTGTGTTTCCTTGAAAGGACCAGTGGGGGAATTACTAAAAAATCACCAGAAAATCCTTTTGGTAGGAAGGTTAAGGAGAAGGAAGTAAAGAAGTAGAAGCCCAGGAGATCTGTGTTAAGATTATAACTCACATATGGATTTCTTGTGATGCAAATACAATTTTCACCGACTTCATACATGTTGTAGACAATGGACGTCTTATGAGGCACATGCAAGTCTTCTGGTCTGAAAATGCGTCTTCTGCAAACATTTCCTGCTAGCAGAACATCTAAAGTTCCTGAACACATTATCATGAAGCAGGAATTCTAAACCAGCTGCAACATGTGGCTTGCAGCCAGAGAGTATCGGCCAGTTGCACTGTGAGTTGGTAGTTTGAACTGAAAGTGTACCTAATCAATCAGCTCGAGCAGGGCCAGGCAGTGCTGACTGACCGGCAGCAGTTTGTGGGCTGCCACAACACTCAGCTTGTGATGTCTTCTCCTCCATGTGACCAAATGCCTGGGTCCCATGCTTTTCTTAGTGGAGGGTGAGAAGGCCATGGACTAGAATAAGAGATGAAAATGAGAGAATAATGAACACAGAAAGCCCAGCAGGAGAATGTGGGCGTAGAGGAAAAACAACCAAGGGCTAAGAGGGGAATGAGGACGTAGTGGGAAGCATGACACCAGCAAAGAGGGAAAGTTCAAATCTGAGTTATGTATATACTTTCACAATACTAAATATAAAAGACTTATATATATAAAATGCCTTACGATACTATGGTAGTTTGATGCAATTTAAACCTACATTATTGGTATAGATATTCTGATGGCTACCTCAGCTATTAAGAAACATTTCTATACAAAAAATTAATTTATTCTGATGCATCCAGTACTTGTAAACCTATAGTAATAATGACACAAAACCTCCGAAAACACCCATCAAACATCCTAAAATGCTCGAGGCTCTTTGACACAGTATGTCACATATTGATGGTTTGAGTGTGTGAAACTGTGATCATCCAACAGATACAATAATTTACCAGCTTGGTTAATGGTGTCACACTACCGTCCTCGTACCTTTGTTCTCACTCCCACCTCAGCATACAAAAAGGGACAGGGAACGTGACAGTTAAAAAAATTACATCATCTCGTACAGCAATTCACTAATTAGTAAGTTCATGCATAATTATGTAAGAGACAATGAAATCACGTGATATATCAAACATATGTCAAGCAGGTATACAGAAAAGAGTAATTTTATACTTCAACATTAGTGGGTTGCTTTCAAATGCTACAAGTTGCCTTCAAAATGAAGAGGATTAATATTGAGTGACCTGTACACTCATATCTACTTAAAGGATGTAATACCTAATTAGTACACTGGATAGCAGGCAACTCAAAGTGGATCTCAGTTCCATTACATTTTTAGTATATATTAGAAGTATGATAAACCAGATTACAAATGTACAGCTTATATTAAATATTTGTCTAGGTAAATGACAAAGGGAAAGATAAAAATGTGGTGCTCAGAAGCAAGATAAAGCATATAGAAGAAACAAAACTGATCTATACTAAATTAATTTTGAAAATAGCATTACATAGTCATGTCATTATTTACGTCATTGTGATCTCATTAAAAATTTCATAAAACTTCATTAAAATTTGGTGCGTGCCTGAAGTTTTTCTGTAGGAGTCTAAATGGATGAAGCACTTCTGACTTTCTGTCCAGATAAGCACTTTCTGCTTGGCAATTTTCAAGCCGAGAGCGTATGCCCACATGGCCAGTGGGTTTAGAGTCATCTTTTGTGGTCAAGTACTGTTTTAAGACAACAGAACTAATCAGTTTGGTGCTTACATCATCATCTTTTTGAAAATGCATGGAATTTCCTTCATTGCTTACCAAAATACAGAACTCATATCAAGGGACTGACACCTTACACATCTCAGAACCATGAGAGGCACTAATAACAAAATCAAGAAATAAAATATAAGAGATGCAAATATCATGAATCACCGCAGTTGGGGAGGTGCACAAGTTAATCTGATAAGAAACATCACCTGACAATGAATGAATTTGCATTTATTTACTAATTTGCAATGCGCATTTCAAGGTGTTTGACATAACTCCTAGCCAGAAACTCAGTCACTTGCTCAATTAAGTAGTATGGTAGCATTTAAAAAAACCAACCAACCGTGTTAAGACCTTGGGAGTGCATAGGTGGATCCAGACTTCCTCTGAAAGAAGAAAAACTTCCAACAGAGATGTAAACAGGTATTAAAAACAAATAGAAAATTAAAAATCTAGGGACTAGCTATAGAGCAGATTGAAGACTTTGAGTGTGTGCTCTGTGGAACAAAGAAAGCCTCTAGATATTATGAATTATAGCACCTTAGTTCTGAGAGGCAGTAAAACCTGATATTTATAAACACATCATATAACAGTCGCACTGTTTTCCTGATAACATTATTTTAATTTCATTCATATTTAGTAGAGCTTTCCATTGGGTTTAGCTTCTTAATTTTGCAAAAATTGCTCTGGAAACCTTATTGGGTCAGAAACTGTACTTTGCCTCTTCAGAATATGTATTAGTACCAACAGGCTGCACAACAAGCTTAGAACTGACTGAGAAAGGCATGAGCAATCTGCTCTATCAGAAAAATTACTTCTGTTTTTCATATAAATCTACCACCCACTTTCAGCCATGCCTGATATGGCAGAGCTTTAAGATCTAACCACATGGGTTGCTTCTGCAGGCTGAATTCAGTGAGAGCTCAGGAGCTGCACTGATATCTTGTGTCTCTCTACCCCCCGTCTCCCTCCCACTTCTTCACGGTCTGCACTCCTCTCCATTCCCAGACTTTGGCAATCCCCCCCGAACTCATTTCTTGTTTTCCTGTGGAGGATACAAATCATTATTATATCAATATTTAAAGTTGCCTTAGAGGAATGGAAATAGTGCTGGTTGGAGGTAGGTGTTATGCTGAAAGCTGTGAAGTGGGTGCCATCAGTTGTTTTTAACTTTTATAGCTTCACCCAGACCAGGAATGATTTAGGGTCTGCTGACCAGACAGTAAGAAAAATTCCCCAGAAGTTACCTGTTCCCCACATTTCCCATCCGGTCTTAAATTTGCATTGAAAAACAAACAATCAAACAAACAAACAAACAAAAAGCAAGCCACTTAATAATGGTTGGATGTAACTTTCCAAGTTATGAATTTACATGCACTACAAGCTCTTGCACTGTTCAGCCCACTGGAAAACACGTAAACCCCATAACATGTAAGAGGGGAATTAGTCTTTTGAAGAAGCCACATAGTATTGCAGAGGGTGACACCGGATCATTGATTGGATGTGAGAGAACATGATCTGCAGACTTCTAATTTGCTGACATGTTACAATCAATTACTACAGTGCCAGCAGGTAGACAGCACAATGACGAGGACAACTAAGGACCACAAGACAGTTCAGATTTTGACTCACGGAAGCTTACTAGAAAGTTGAACAAGTCCACAGGGTTATTTTTCAGCTTAGAGTGATGCTGCAACCTCACCATGGCTAAAACATCAAACTCTCTCACGCCTGGAATCTTCTAGCATGTATTGACCTCAACAGGATCAGCAGAAGTCCATAATTAGAACTGACAAACCAATACAAAATACTTTGGCAGTAGATTAAGATATCCATGAACAACATCATTCTGGTGGTTTCCCCTGGTTTCCGTGGAACAAAATCACATAATTTTCCAAAATTTCTATTTAGAGACCATGAAAACCATTCCTGCATTCTTCCCAGGTTTTGCTGTTCTACAAGTTAAAGCATTCACTCTGCTAAGGGAGTGAATCCATACAAACATAGCAACATGGACAGTGGCACTGAGCGCACCCTCAGCAAGTTTGCAGATGACACCAAGCTGTGTGGGAGGGCCAACACACTGGAGGGAAGGGATGCCATCCAGAGGGATCTTGACAGGCTGGAGAGGTGGGCCCATGCCAACCTCATGAAGTTCAACAAGGCCAAATGCAAGGTCCTCCATCTGGGTCAGAGCAATCCCAAACACCAATATAGGCTGGGCAGTGACTGGCTCAAGAGCAGCCCTGAAGGGACTGCTCTTGAAAGGACTTGGGGGTACTGGTGGATGAGAAACTCAACATGAGCCAGCAGTGTGCTCTTGCAGTCCAGAGGGACAAATGTATTCTGGGCTGCATCAAGAGACGTGTGGCCAGCAGGTGATTCTCCCCCTCTTCTCCATTCTCGTGAGACCTCACCTGGAGTACTGAGTCCAGTTCTGAAGCCCCTATTACAAGGACATGGATGTGCTGGAACATGTCCAGAGAAGGGCCACAAGGATGATCAGCAGGCTGGAGCACCTCTCCTACGAGGATAGACTGAGAGAGTTGGGGTTGTTCAGTCTGAAAAAGAGAAGGCTTCAGGGAGATCTTCTTGTGGCCTTCTGGTATCTTAAGGGGGCTACAAGAAAGCTGGGGAGGGACTTTTTAGGATGTCA